>JABFFJ010000092.1:0-103864 GCA_013623715.1 Fusarium verrucosum
TTTAGAGCTAAGTATTTCTTTAATATTATAGTTAATACTATTAAGGCATTAGGGAAGTATAATATAGAGGGAAAGTATAGGGGGCAAAGGCCTTACTTTTTAAAAGGCCTTTACTGCAGTTTAAGGCATTAGGGCTAATAAATTAACTTAATCTAATTAATAACCTTTTAATGATTGCATTATATTATTATTTTCAGGCCCTGCAGGTAGGGGAGGGTACTATAGATTGGAAGAAGTGGACTGAAAAAAAGAACGAAAATTGTGAGATGCAGAGATTAATGGAGAGAGAGATATCTCTTGGTTATTAATTCTCGGGCAGCGCAGCGCAGCGTGTGGCAGGGAATCAATCATATGACGTGGACAGCAGTGTGTAGGACAATTCAGCATTGCTCACATCTTCACATGTCTTTGCTAGATAACTACCTACATACACACACAAGAAGTAAAGAGAGACACGCAAGGGCATGTATCATGGTAGAACCACATCCCTGACAATGTCCGAGTGCCTGGGGGTGGCCCGGCATGTGGACTCTCTCTCTCTTTCATCCAGACTCACTCACTCAAACACACTCACACTCAGTCAGCTCAGGAACACTACAAAATCGGCGGCTTACGGAACAGATATACCATAAACAGCCTATCGATCTTGTCTGCAGGGACTGATCTTTTGCTCACCACCCTCACCACCAGAGTCTAGCAGGGTTGTCCCACGTCACGCAGCCGAATGACAGGGTCTGGTTGGACATGGCTTTTGAAGCGGCCCGCTCAGATGCTGCGCCTTTTTTTTGCTTCTTTTTCTTTTGAGCTTGTCTCTGTCGTTGTCGGACCGGCCTTGCTTGAAGGGAAGTTCTACTCCGAATTGAGCGTTTATTCTGTACATACTAGAAGCTGAGTATTACACGATATGGGACCATGTGTGGCTGGATTGCAATACAGGACATGACTGAATACCCTAGATACCCGGCTCTACTGATCAACTCATCACGACCAAATATCGTCCAGTATCCACGTGTCGAGCATCAAGTGGGACACAATCCAATGCAGAACCATCCATGCTGCATACATCATCCGTCAACAGCTGGACCTGACATGCAAATCATTCTGGGTCGATATGTATAACGAACAAGCAAGCAAGCAAGCAAGTTGCGTCAGTCTTAACAACTCATACTATAGCTGACTTGCCTGCCGTTACGCACTGATCATCTTGATCCCAATGCCCTCTCATGACAGCGCGTTTCAGACGCCCTCATTCAACTGACTTGGGCGCTTAAAACCCACTCACGCTTCACCCCCAGTGCCCTGAAACAATGTCCATAAAGACGCCGGGTCTTCCCGTCGCTGCACTGAAAATGTGAAGCGCCGGCTCGTGTCATCTTTTTTTCTTTCTTTTTTTTTGAGAATTAAATGCCGGAGAAATCGTGATCGGGGTAAAAGACTGGTCACTTCTTGGAATGTCTTGGCGAGCCTTGCTCTCTGATGGTTATAGGAACCTTGAAATATAGGTGCACCTATGCATGAGTTTGAATGACAACTCATCTTGTACCTGTGCCTGTGCCTGAACAGAACAGCATTAACCACTGAACATCAAACAGCATATTCTGTAACAGTTAACATGTGAAGTCGAGATAAGCTGCCGAGGATCTCATTCATCTACTCTCAAATTAGATCAGGCTGCTGTTCATCTGATTAAAGGACACCAAACAAACAGACACAACACCCTCTTCATGCATGACCATCCCTCATCATAGTAAAGGTCTCGTGCACCTGATAGTTTGGGGGTCTTGGGGTGCCACGCCCAGGCACGAAACCGCAGCCACCTACGCCCTCCCAGCTGCAAGTTTATCTACCACTGTTTCTTTTTATAAGCCGCCCATTAACTGCGCAAAGCCATTGACGATGCCTCCTTCGAGACATGCGACATCGGAACCAATCGTGTTGTATCGATTGCGAATATTGGTCTTCACGTGTTTTGGGTGATGCGACGCTGCTGATGCAGCCTGACGATCGGTGGCTTGGTCAGGTGCACGAACAAGAGGCCGGTTACGGGATGAGTGATCGGCATCGATACCGAGGCTGACAGTTGTGAGGTTTTGATTGGGGGTTTGGAGATGCATGAAGGAGGAATGCTCAAGAACTATTGAGGTTAAAATCTGAGACATTGGGACTCCTTACAGCTGGACTGTATGTGTGAGTTGTCGACGTCGCTCGTTGTGGTACTGTGCATGAATGTCGTGTCGCGTTAGGGCATTAACTAAAGACATGCATGTTCAAGACAGAACTGAAGGGACGCATATCAAGAGGAATCGAGATCAGGAATTATTACTTTCTGTGTTTGTGGGCCATTATCGACTTGAAGCCCAATACCTCCACAACGGCTTGCAGATGATAAGAAAGGTTTTGTATATAATTCTCATCGATCGATATCGTTTTGCCTGGAGTAGGTATTCAAGTCTATGGAATATGAACCGCATCATAATAATGGGAGGGAGTAGTTTAAGGCCACCTTTCATTCTCACATCAATACCTGGACTGGGCAATAAAACGAAGCAGGAGACCGGTTTTATTTGATTGAATACTCGCAGGATACGAGATATCCAATCGCCAAAAAGATAATATTCGGACAATTTGGTCTTTCGTCCCCAGATCTTCAATCTTCAAAGCTGGGTCTAGGGTGAGCAATCTTAAAATAGCACCCCCAGACTCCATTCAAGCCCAGCTGAATTGGAGAACAACGCAACGTACCAATCAAATAAACCTCACAGATAATCTGCTTAGACTTTCGGTGGCTGCGTTGATTTGAGCAAGATTGACTCATCGACCAATTGCGACCCGAGTCTTCCGGATATCACGTATCACGTAATCCCAGCTCGACATTTTGGTTAGTCTTCATTCCAGCGTGAGGCTTCTCACTTGTTTAAATCCTCTGCTTCTGCTTCTCCTCTTCTTGTTTACGTGCGTCGTCAACATGGACTTGCTCAAGAGACACGGCGGTCACGGACATGGCCATGAGGAAGAAGAGCATGGCCATGGTCACGGTCATCAGAGCGAGGATTCGGTGAGACAGCACTTTCTTGCTTGTCTTTACTGGTATGTCTTGGCCATGGTGTTGATAATTGGGTCTGTCTCACGGCTGGTCTCGATTTTTATCGCTAAACAAAGGTAGGTGGAATTGAATTGAATGGAATGCGGTATGGCGAAAGAACAAGGCTGAAATGTTGCAGAATAAAGCGAAGAGATCTTGGGGCCAGCTCGGATACGTCAATCTCTATGGCAGAGAAGTTGGTTGATGCGCCTAGATCTCTTGTTTCGACATTATTTCGACCTCCAATTCGGTTGGCGACTCTACCAATCCGCAAAACAATTATCGTCGTCTCATACGCTGCCTTTGTGGCATTGCTTGTGACATTCAAATCCATCAAACACGACGCCAACTTTCACGAGCGCGTTGCTTTCCGCGCAGCATGGATTACGGCAACCCAGTCCTCACTGCCCTTCCTCCTGGCCGTGCGCGTCAATCCAATCGGTCTCTTACTAGGAACTTCATACGAGAGGATCAATTGGTTCCACCGATGGGCATCGCGAGTCTGGTTTGCTAGTGCAACCATCCACGGCGGCTTCTTTGCGTGGGAGTGGCTTGGAGCCAGTTTCTTCTGGACAGAGGTCAAGACTGTAAAGATGGTCTTGCCAGGAATTGGAGCGTGGTTCATACTGCTCTGGACTGTGATATCGACGATCCCCTTCTTCCGACGCATCAAGTACGAGCTTTTTGTCGTGCAGCACATCATTTCAGTCGTGCTACTTCTGGTCTTTCTGGTCCTCCATGTTCCAGATCACCACCTCTTCAGCATTTGGTGCGCTGTTGGCGTCTTTGCATATGACGTTGTAACACGCTCGGCAAATCCCATCTGGCGGAACCTCCGGCTGCGGCTTTCGGCGAACCCATCTGTGCGATACGCGCACGACGCGACTGTTCAAGCTGTTGACGATGAAATGACTGTTATGACAATCCGAAATATTGGGTTTGGTTGGAGGCCTGGACAGCATCTGCTTATTTGGTCGCCGACGTTCCGATGGGAGACACCACATCCGTTTACGATTGCGAATGTTCCAGATACTGAAGCGAAGACGAATGATGTTCAGCTAACCATCAAGACAAAGACGGGATTGACGAGAGATCTCAACGATTGGGCAAGGAGGACAGGGTTGAGGGGAGATAATGGGGATGTTCGTGTTCTTGTAACAGGGCCTTTTGGATCAGTACCAAATTGGAAACAGTATGAGAACGTCGTTCTCGTTGCGGCATCGACTGGAGGATCTTTCATCACACCTATACTCGAGGACTTGCTCACGACCCAATCGCCTGGGTGCGTTCGAAAGATAAATGCGCTTTACATCGTCCGTCGCAAAGCCCATGCCGAGCCATATCTCCAGCGAATAACTCGCGTACTCTCGAGAGCGAAGGAGATGGGAATATCTGCAAACATTCAAGTTGCTGTTACCAAGGGCTCAGGAACCGTTTCCGACGCTGTTCTCAACGATGACGCCAACGCCAGCCGCGAGAGGTTAATCGAGGAGCCCACGAGAGGAACGAGTGTCGAATTGGAGCGCTTTTCACTAGATTCTACGAGATCGTCCGATAGTGGGAGAGAAGAGCAGTTGTTGAAGGAGGAGATGGATATGGAGTTTGATGGGGCGTATGCATCGGCTATTGAGCATACAGAGGGACGTCCTGAGATTGCGACATTTATTAGAACGGCTGTTGGAAGTATCCCCGGGAATGTTGCTGTTGCTGTTTGTGGTGGAGATGCGATCGAGAAGGTTGTGAAGACTAGTGTTGCATCGATAAGAGCTCAGCGTAGTAAGGATGGGGTCGGGATGAGCGATATATACTTGCATGTTGAGCGGTCTGATATATAATTTCTTGGCATAATGTTAATTCTATACGTTTAAATAACGTCCCTGGGCTTTTCGTTGCGAAAGTATGCGTCTTGCGGCTTACATAGGTAGGCTGCTCTAACCGTGAAAGACAGTTGACGGTTGCCAACTCTGAGTCAGACCCCTTTTTACGTTCTGAATATTTGCTCGGTGGTCTGGCAGTAGTGAAGGAATGCTATAGGTTCTCAAACTATCACTATTAGCATTATCTAACAGCTAATCTAAGAGCCTTTGGTGTTGCCACTGTCAGTTCAGCGTCCCATCTGACATTGACTGGCCGCTTATGATTGCTGTGACACTACCAGCAACTGCCAACAGCCACCAACCACCTATCGGGCACCATCACAGTCAAAGGAGAGGCTGTGATTGCACAATAGCCTACCGAACACTCTGTGAATAAGATACCAAGTGAACCAAGATGTTAATCAGAAGGCGATGGGCTCTCAATGTTACTTCATCACTAACTCATCCTCTCAAAGCAATTGGTGATATAAGTTATCCATCAGTGCCGTAACAGGATGCAGGTCAATCAACTCGCAAACACACCACATCAGATCAAGAACACTCAGTCACAACTACTAAACTAACAATGGCCGACCAAATGAACGACGAGGAATGGAGTCGAATTTGCAAGATCTATCAGACCAAACTCTACCGACGAGTAGACACTCTATCTCGTACTGCCACCGGTCGAGTTTACGATTCTACTCTAGGAGGTCCTCCTCCTACACCACAATTACTTATCCCAATGCCTCAACAATCTCAGCCCCAGAGACCCGACACCCCAGTCCCAGAAGCCCAAGATGCATCTGCCATGATCATCCGAGGACTTTCTGTCGTCAATGACAACTTTGAGGAAAACATCCGACGAGTTCTTGGTCCTGGGTTCCAACATAATTGGAGAAACCTGGGCGACATGACCATGGGATGCAGGTCGTTCATCGCCCGCCATGGAAGACACCGAATAGGCCGGCCCTGGAATACCGTCGAAATTGCGAAGTTGGGGAGACTGATGTTATGGGGTGTTGACGAGTGTGTCACTGAAGCTTTGGTCGGGTTGCCAAGTAGGCATATGACGGAGTTGGAGTATACTTGGTTCCAGGAGAATATTCAAGATGAGCATCGGTATATTCCTGTGCCCCCTCAAGCTTATCAAGAGTAAGACGGATTCTCAAGACATGCAGTCGTTTTGATGATTTGAGGGGTATGGAAGGAAGCAATGAGATTTGGAGGGTGCTTGAGGGATGCCTAGAGGTCTCAAAAAGTTTATCGTTGCCTACCGACGCGATGAGCTACCAGGCAGCCATAGAGATAAATCCTCTGGCTTCAGATAACTAATAGAGCAAAGGTCTTTTGAACAATCTTCAAGCAAAAACATGTTGTTGAGTTACTTACTACAGTGGCTACTCAGCCTCTCAATCATTTGCCAATCGACTTACACACCACATTCATCCATATCAACCATGTCCAAACTTTGGATCAATGACCCCTCAACAAGCCACATTGACCTGCATATATAAGAGTCCAACTGTTCCTCTGCGAAGCTAAGTGAGAGGACCACCATCATCTTAAGTTCATACAAGATCGCAACAGTAGTACTCACTCCTCCACCAACTCGCCCCTTTACTATCACAGTAACTAATCATGACCTCCCACAGCTCAACGAAACTCAGAGAGGAGTCTCACGGTCCTTATACAAATCATTATTTTGCTCTCGTACCCGACCTTCCTATTTCCAGATACTTCAAGCAAGCCCGCCCCCCTATCGCTCAGGTAGGTCCTTCTTCGACAAGGAAAGCGTCGACCATTCGCCCCTACCAAGCTCTTCATCCAGCCAGACTTGCCCATGAGGGTCTTCTCCGACAAGATGTTTTCAAGTCGTATTATCAATCAAGCATCAATAACGCCTCGCGAGCGATCGGAAATATGCATAAACTCCATCCATCAGAGGCTGCCGAGGGGGGATCCGTAGATGCAGAGCGGGTAGACTCTGACCCACAGACGGAAGCCCAGGCAGAAACCGACACTGGCCATTTGGTACGTTTAATGAGTCAACTTTTGTTTCTTTACTAATGGTTCTTCTCAGCATGGACCAAGTCGACCTGAAGGTGATGTTCATCCAGATGATGACTCTCGCACCCGTGGACCAACAAGTCAACAAGAATATCTCGCTGCAGCAGACGACACCAATGTCAACCCAGGCCCCGACACCGAATCTACCCTATCTTCAACACCGAGCATCTCTGACACTTCATCGGAAGAAGAAGACCCTGCCCCAGCAGGTTCAAAGGCCACTGATGAAATAGACGTTGACATCGGCCCCGACCCAGGCTCTTCAGGCTCACCCCCCCTATCTTCACCACCGATCATCTATGTCATTTCATCGGAAGAAGAAGACCCTGCCCCAGCAGGTCCAAAGGCCACTGATGAAACAGACGTTGATATCGGCCCCGACCCTCGCCCTCAGGATGGGTCTGATATGCCTTTATCACCAAGGAACACCCACAGCTCTTCAATGAGTATCGATAATGACCATCCATCTAGTAGTGGCAGTAAACCAGCATCTTCAATACGCAAAGCTCCGGCTCAATCTACATTATCTCATCAATCAGAGGCTGTAGCTGGAGTACCTCCTGCTAGACCCGAGTCAAACAATGACTCTTCATTACCAATGAACGTCGATAGCCCTCAGAACGGATCTAGCATATCCTCACCACCCAGAGGCGTTGGTAACCCTTCGTTGAATATCAGCAACGATCTTCCATCCGGGATCGACAACATTAACGACTCGTCAACGAACAGAAGAGAATCCCCAAAGACAGTTCAGGCAGACACAACCGATGGATCACAGATGGAAATCGATCCCAATCCTTCAAGCCGCCCAGGTATCCAGGAAAATACCATCACCAACACCAATAATGGAGACGCCCATCCTGCTAGTCAGCATCACTCTTATGAGGGAGATGTTGATATGTCTTCTCCCTCATCGACACGACCCCCAAAACGTCGCCGTAAATCTCTCCCCAATTCTAGCATTGAAGGTATCGATACGTCCTCATCATCAAGGAATACGCTGCGTCCTCGACTGAGCCTCGGAGGTTCCAATACATCTTTATGGACAAATGGGCAACCCCATCCTCGCCATGAAGACTCATCATCAGGGAATAAGCGGGGCCGTGGTCGTTCTCGAAAGAATATCGATAGTTCCAATATATCCTCATCATCAAGGAATACGCTGCGTCCTCGACTGAACACCGGTAGTTACAACACATCCTCATCACCGGGGATAATGCCACTCCCTCTTCGTCCTCGACTGGATATCGGTAGTTACAACACATCCTCATCACTAGGGATAATGCCACCCCTTCCTCACCCTCGGCCGAACATTGGAGGTTCCAATACATCCTCATCACCGGGGATAATGCCACTCCCTCTTCGTCCTCGACTGGATATCGGTAATTACAACACATCCTCATCACTGGGGATGATGCCACCCCTTCCTCACCCTCGGCCGAACATTGGAGGTTCCAATACATCCTCATCACCGGGGATGATGCCACCCCCTCCTCGCCCTCGACCGAACATTGGAGGTTCCAATGCATCTTCATCGAGCAATGTGCAACCCCATTCTCGGAACCCAGAACAAGTCACTGCTCCGGTCAACAACCCGATTCCACCGGATCTCATATGCAACCCTGATTGGCGGGTAAATATCCATTGGAAACAAAACGTAGCACGGCTACTCGGCGCAGATTGGGTTAATCGCTGGCCGAATATGGAGGCGTTGATAGAAAACGCAAGAGAGATCTATTACCAGCCCCAGGGGTTCGTTCAGCTCAAAAGGCCTTATAACCGTGCAGAGCTCATGAAAGCTGCATCGCTCAAGGCTTGGGGAGTGCCTACTTCTGTACTGAGGACTATCCTGGGCATGCCTTCCGAACTTGTTGGTTCTGAGTGGTTCCAGATATGTGAGGCATGGGAGGAAGATGAGAGGAAGCGGATTGACCGCTCTGTTGGCGGACTTGGAGGCTTTGAGGGAGGCAATTCTTCCATGTCACAATATAAATAAAGGTATTCCGTCCAAGAGATGGTAAGATTCAATGTTCAATTGCCGGGGAATAATCATCCAAAACATCTATGTGGCCAACATTATACCAAAAAAGAAGCTACAAAATTTCATGATATGAATACAACCGCTCTTTAATTCCCCCTCTTTCATTACCTATTTAACAGTCTACCACGGCTTCACCTTGAGCATGCTGCCCTCCTCGGCCAGAGCCTTGTGAAGGTCAAAGGCGTTGAAGAGAAGGTGAGGCTCGTGGCCCATACCCTTCTTGAGACACTCGTACTCGGCCTTCTCGTAGTAGTGGTTCAGGATGGGCTGGTACTTGGGGTGCGCGCACTTGCTGATGATGGTGCGGGCGCGCTCGCGGGGGGAGAGACCGCGAACGTCGGCGAGACCCTGCTCGGTGACGATGACGTCGAGGTCGTGCTCGGTCTGGTCGATGTGGGTGCACATGGGGACGATGCACGACACACCGTGGGGGTCGGTCTTGGATGGTCGGCTGGATGGTGTGTGCATGATGGAGTACTTGGCGTTGCGGAGGAAATCAGCCGAGCCGCCGAGACCGTTGAGCATGCGGGTTCCGCTGACGCAGGTAGAGTTGGCGTGGGCGTAGATGTCGACCTCGACGGGGGTGTTCATGCCAATGACACCGAGACGCTTGATGATCTCGGGAGAGTTGGAGACGGCCTGGCTTCGGAGGAGGATCTTGTCGGCGTAGGCGTCCCAGTTGTCGTAGAAGCGCTTGAAGCCATCGGGGGAGAAGCGAATGGAGGTGGCGGTGGCGTAGTCGAGCTTTCCAGAGTCGAAGAGGTCGAGGAAGGTGTCCTGGATGACCTCGGTCCAGACGGTGAGGTTCTTGAACTTGGACTCGTTGAGACCACCGACGATAGCGTTGGCGACGTTGCCAATGCCGGACTGGAGAGGCAGAAGGTTGGCGGGCATGCGGCCCTGGGCAACCTCGTGCTCAAAGAACTCAATCAGGTGACTGGCGATCTGGCGAGAGGTCTCGTCGGCGGCGGCGTTGGGGCCGGTGGCATCCCAGTAGTCGGCCTCGACAATGGCGGCGACCTTGGAGGGGTCGACCTTGACTGAGGGGGTACCAATGCGGTCCTTGACATCGGTGATTTGGTAGGGTGTGCGGTGGGGAGGGAGATCGGTGAAGGTGATATCGTGGAGGCCCTTGAAGGAGGGGAGAGCAGTGTTGACCTCGATGATGACCTGGTAGAGAAGTTGTCAGTTTACCTACCAGGAGAGAGACTTGGTGGGTGACGTACCTTGTCAGCCATCTGAATCAACTCGGGAGTGGCGCCAACGGAGGCGCCAGGAACAAAGCTACCATCCTCGAGAATGTCGGTAGCCTCAACGACAGCGACGTCAATGTTGCTGTTTGCACGGTCCTTTGTGTAGAAACCCTATGTTGACGAGTCATGTCAGCCAATTGCTCGAGCGAGTATCATCATGCCATGATCGGAGCCGCAAAGCTCGGTGCGAGATTAAAGCGAGGCCGAAGTGCTAAAGTGGTGGGGCCGCAAGCTAGCCAGAACAAAATTCTGTCAGTCTTGAATTACGTACGTAGACGAGATCCGAGGGAAACATGGACAAGTGCTTGTCGAAAAAGTTGATTCGGCCAGCGTTGATTCCCTTGGCAATGTCCTTGCCGACCTGGTGAGGGCTTCGTCGGTTGATCATGTCCAGAGCAGCCCATCGGTTCTCCGTCTCGGAACCGGCCGAGGCACCGACGAAGAGGGAGTACTTCATCTTGCTCTGGAGGTTGTTCTGCTCGACGTAGTCGGCCATGGCAGCAGGAACCTTCCTGGAGGGTCAATTGTGTCAGCGCATTGTGCGGATTGTGTTGCGCCAAGCAAGAAAACAAGCTCGGGTAGCATCATAATGTAATAGCCGGCGGGGAGAGAGGAGATGTGCCTCAGGGCCCTCTCCTCACGTCAATTGCGGCAGATGGAAAACTTACTTTGGGTATCCAACAGCTGTAAAGCCAGACCAGCCGATATAAGAACCATTGGGGAAGTGGTGCATCAGATCCTCAGGTCGCGCAAGCTTCTTGAGCAGAGCGGGATTGCGAACGCGCGCCTTGAGGGCGGCAGAAGCAACTGGAGAAGCCATGATGAGAGCGTCAGAGACCAAAAAGTCAACAACCTATGGAAGAGGGGAGATTTGTCGAGAACAAATAAAAAAGGAGAATGAGGATGAGGAAAGGATAAATAAAGATTAAAGTAAAAGTAAAGTAAGAGTGGGATGAGAAGAAAGAAGAGGACCTTTCACCTCCTAGTGCCCGGAAGTACAGTACCTCTGTCGGGGGTGACGGTGACGAGAGGTGGATCACCGAACCCACCGAATGGGGAGCGGGGATGCCCTGATTTCAGTGGACGCACGCTCTGAGTGTTTTCGGTTCTCCAAATTTCTTAAACAGGTACCATTATGCCTTGTCTTCCGCGAATTGGTACCTACAATAACCCCAACTGTCGGCCGGGGTAAGGGAACTTATCGACTCTCACCTCAGTGAGTTCCGCCACGTCTTGGCTGACCGAGACAAGACAAAATGGCAGATCCACTTTTCCGACTCCGAGGTGATGGACCGAGACGGACTCGGATCATGGACGATACTTCCGGAGAAGTATTTTGCACAATGGAGCTATAGCATGGGATCATGAGTTAGTAAGGGGATAATTATGAGCAGTTTGCCAAACAACACGAGACATGCCATGCTTGGATCAGGGTTGTACGTGCGTGTATGAGGATCAGGCCATCATCATTGAACACCCTTTCTCCGGATCCCATTGCCTAATAGTGACATGGCCGATGCCCTGCAGCAGCCCATGGAACGTCGGTAGATCTGCCATCAGTAACTTGGAACGGAATTGTAAACCCGATGCTTTCAGCTTTTATAACTAGGTAGGTAAATGTAACCAAAATTAATGGTTTATCCAAGTTATATAGGTACAAATTGTACGGGCTGTGAAGATCCACAACTAGTGGCCCTTATTGGAAGATCGAATCAATCACCCGTCCAACCCTCCAAACACAACCATTGTAACCACATTCCCTACTCTCAACCGCAGCATTCATAACCCTCCCTCCCTCAACCTTGAGCTCAAAGTTCGCACGACCGATCAATTTATTTCCCTGAAACCTTCCAAAACCCGCCAACAAAAAGAACCTTGCCACATCCGCGTTTCCAGTCGCCTCAGCCTTGCCGGTGAACAATGTCAGTGCATTATTCGACGGGACGAGATAGACGACCTTGGAGTTGTCGCCCGCACGCGCGCCCGTGTACGACAGATCAAAACGGTGGGAGAAGCCCGATGCGATGAACTGCAGCAGTTCCCAGGCGCGAGTGACTTGTCCGTCGGCCATCAAGATCTCCCTCATCGATTTGTTCGGGCTGCGCTTGATGGGTGGCATGGAGGTGTGCTTTGAAGCAGCGTCCTCGCCAAAGTAGGTGAGCATAGGATCGAGGACGCAGTCGATCTTGTACACCACGCCGTTTGAAGCAGGGATTTGGATTGGCTTGCCAGATTTGTTCTTGATGAGTTTGGCTTGTGTTCCAGCAGGTACCTCAGTATCTGCCAGTCCTGGGTTGGTGGTGATGCGACCGCTCTTGTCCGTTTGAACCGTGAAACCTTCGATCGCGGTGATCTTCTTCTTGTAGAGGTCCTGAGGGCTGAGTTTGCCTGGAAGGATGTGCGCACGGAGAAGAGCGGCCAGAAGAGGATACGCCTCTGCCTTGGTCAATTTGGCGACGAGACCTTGCATCTTGTCAAAGGCAGCGTTGGTCGGAGCAAGAACCGTATATTCAAGGCCGACGTTGTTGTCATTGAAACGCTCTTCAAACGCGGGCTCAGGAATTCCGTCGTCTCCTCCAGTGGACGCGAACAGACGGTAAAAGGTATTCAGGTCTTTATGCTGCTCCAGAACAGTGAGAACGGCATTGGTTCGGTTGACCTGACCGAAAGCGCCTGTCATGAACAAGCTTGACACGCATAGCGCTGCTTTCCAGAACTTGGCCATGTTGACTTAGGTATGTTGGTATTGGTATGAGCTTGATATTCTTGATCCGATGACCTTCATAATCGATCTGTTTGTGGGTTAAAAGAAATCTTATATATTCGTTGGTTTTTAAGTTTCCCTATCGTTAAGTAGTAGATACTAGTTAAATGAGCTTTTATGCAAATTCAAGATATACGAGTCGGCTCGGTAGATCAAAAGACCCAAGATATAACTCGGCTCGGTAGATCAATAGGACATATTCTACTAAACGATTCATGATCTTGCTATCCTAGCTGTAGATTACTCTATTTAACTTGAACTTGGTAAATGCAATATTGAAGCCAAGAAGCTATATGTTGTGTTTGCATAACTCGTTTTGATTAATGCAGTCCTTGTAGTTTAATAGAGTTGCTTAGGAACCTAGTTAGTTGGCGATCCTGAGTCGAGCATGCTTCTTCTCTTTTAGCTGAATAAAGTTCAAATATATGTCTCGTGTTTGCATAATCGGCTCCCATTAGTGCAGTCATGTAATTCTAATAGAGTTATTTAGACATCTAATTAGTAAGTTAGTCTGAGTCAGTTAGTATAAGTTTCAGGCTTGCTTTCGCGCCTTGGGTAAGGGAAGGCATTTATAAATAGACTATTTAATTAAATAGGCTATTAAATAACAACTTAAAGAGGGTTTCAGGTATACGGCCTGCTCACCGGTCACGTAAATTGTCACATGACCACCCTCTCCATCATCACCCAAATCCAGGTCCGTCTCCGTCCATCACCTCCGCATCGGCAAAATAGACCCCGCGAGCTTCTCCAACAAATGTACCCCATCTTCCGTCCGGCCGACAAAAGCACAGACCATTATCGGCAATTCGGTTATCAACGCCAAAGATGTGATAAACATGCATGTTTCAAAGCCATCGACGCCACGAACCATTAAATTCCATACAGTTACGGTCTAGCGTCTCTGTACTGTTAATTACCCCGGATAATTAGCTCGGTAATCCTTCTCGAATCACCCGCCTCTGATCATCCGTTCGGGACAAGGATTTGGAGATCTGGGGTAAACTTATGGAGCAGTCAAGCTATTAGCTAACACGAATCATGTTCTTTTCTGTTGGCCATTTTGCTTTACATACTTTATTCGACCTGTGGTTTATGCAGAAAATAGGCAAGACTGCATAAAAAGTTAAAGAGATTATACTGTTCAAAATACCTAGGATACAATGGGATATCACGTAAGACCATGGGCGAGAAAGAACAGGTTGACAAATGGACATACGTATGGCAGACTATTTCGCTCATAGGGTAGATCCTTGACCTGGCAGCTTAGATAGACCAGTAATGATCCCCAAAGAAAGAAAATAAATCCAACTGGGACACACGGTGTCATATCGTCGATAAAGCCCAACGAGATGACTGACATACTAACATGCTTGACATGGGGCAACTTAGAGCTTCGCAACAAGCTTGTCACCCAGGGCCTTGATACTGCTGGCAAACTCGGCACTGTTTTTCGCAGTCCACTTGGCACCATTCTTTCCGGGAACTGCCTCGTCACCCTTGAAGGCAATGTAGAGAACATCCTTCCCATCATGGCCCATATTGCCATTAAGACCTTGTCCAGGAAAGCAGGTCTCGGCAAGGGAGATAGAGGCTTCGCCGGTGGAAGTACCTCCATTGGTATCTCCCCAAATACCATAATGCTACACACCGTAAGCACGTTTTTAAGCTTTTGATTCGTATGTACTTACCACTTCTCCATTGCAAACAACTGCCATGACGCTCAGCGGCTTAATACCATGCTTCTCAGGATCAAAGGATGGCCAAGACCCATCATTACCGAATACCACATACGGATGGACATTGGCATCCAAGTCCGAAATACCATAACGACTTACAGTATCTTTGAATGCAGTCATACTCTGTCCGGTTGGGTCGTTCCAGCAAGCACCCGCGTGGTTGTTTGCACCATCACAGTCGATATCCATGTTATCGTAGTTTCCAGACGAACCTTTGAGGAAGATAGCACCAGGGATATCACCACAGTATCTGGTGCCTTCAGGAAATTTCTCAGAGAGGCTGTTGGAGCAGGAACCAGACTATCTACTATCAATACTGTACCGTCCAAGAATGAAATTCCATTTACCTTGTGCTTGTCATAAAGAGACTTTAAATTCTGGGGGAGTTTGTATGCTGAGCCTGCTGAGGCCAGCGTGAGGGCAGAAAGAAGGGTAGAATAATACATGGTCAAGTTGAGAGCTGTTGTAGAAATAGGTATGAAAGAATTCTTTTTGGATTTGAGGGTTTAGACTGCTAGGAATGTCTGAGAAACTGGGGGATATGTTCAAAGGGACAGCGTGCAGTTATATATCGAAAACCCAGGAGTTTGAGCAGGGTAATGGTAATTCTAGAGTTCTTACTTCATCCAGGGAGCATTTGAACTACAAGGGGAATGGCCGAAAGGTCCTGGGCTTTTTGTAACTGCTGATCCATTTTAGTTGCTTGTATGGGGCCAGGCAAGCATATCATGTATCGAGGGTCTTTCAAACAACACGTGTAGATTGCATGATTGGTAAACTGCCTCGGACGTTGACTTATATATCTCTCGTTTTGACTTAGCTCGATCAGTTCAGTATGGAGATTTCCCTGCCTTCAACTAGGATCTCCTTGGTGAAGTCGGTCCGGCCGTTATTATAATTCTCCGTCTTAGCGCAACTATGATAGGAGATGGCACGTTCGAACCTAGATCAAAGCGTGACTCTCATTACCTTCTCTAGGTTTAGCTGGGCTACAAATTGGAAGGATTATACAAAGAGTATTGAAAGACCTGGAATCTGGCCTTATATGCAGACTTTTTCTTCAAAACTAGTGATATGATAACCCTACGAACCGGTTTCAAGGGTTTGTATCCCCTGAAGTTCAACAATTGAAGTGTGACGCAAGTTAAGTTGACCCATTTCATCTGCTAGAAATAAAAAGATAATGCAATTTAGGTATTGAATTGTTATCGTGGCTGATTATCATCGTGATGCTTCCGGAGGATGAAACAATATCACAGGAACTGTTGAAGAGAACTGGAAGTCTTGAGAAATTACACCTTTGAGAACTAAATCATTACATACCCCCTCTTGCAAATCAAAAACTCATTATTCCATCCCCTACAAACCCTTCGCCAGCTAGTGACTATGTTTTGAGGGTCTGTAAAGCACCAGACAGATCCTCAATTTTCTTCTCAAGCTTCGACCGACGCTTCTTGGCGAATTTGGTCTCACCGGCGATCCGTTCGAGCTGTTCAGGCTCGAGGCTGATCACCCACTCTTGAGTAAAGACTTTCAGCGGGCTCTTGGGACCATGCAACAAGCAGTAGTCAACGGCTTGCTGGAAGAAATTGTCCATGAGTCGATCGCGTGCTATTCCGTAGTAAGCTTGGAGAATGTCATGGATCTCTTGTTGTAACTGCTCCATATTACTCTTGCTCTCCGCAGCTTCTGCAATGTCGCTCAGGTTGACCATGTATTGGAGCTCTCCGTACTGCTTCGTGTCCTTCCTTGCTTTGGGAAGCAGTAGCTCAGTAATTCGATGACCTCGAGACTTTGAGAGGGCGTCGGAAAATTGTTGATTGAGGGTGTAAGGCTTCTGCTGTCTCTCAACTTCGACCAGCAAGCTCGCTTGGTCCATTGCCATCTTGTAGCGCTCCAGCATGTCATCGAGGATCGATGACCATAGATGGAGACGGGCTTTCTCTTCCAAACAAACGGACTGAAGCGCAGTAGCGATAAAGTGATGAAGAGTAACGATTATACCGCTCATATATGTCTTTATCAAATCGCCCCATTTCCGCGACTGCTCCGAGAAGGCCATGGCAATCATGTTTGAATTAACCGTGCCCATATCTAGACCCCTGGTATGCAGGTAAGTATCTTTGATCCATTCAATAACGTCGCCGGTTGGTATCGTCATGCTATGAAAAGGGCCAATGATATCGCCAAGTTCATCAACCTCTTCAGGCGAGATGTCTGCTAGTTTGACGTACTGGATAATATCTTGCATATTGTTCTTAAAATTCTTCGGAATGCCCTTAGAATCCTTCGAACTGCCCTTAAAGTCAAGTGAATCAGCTTCTAGAGCCGGTCCGAGCGGTTTAGGCTTCTGGAAATGTCGTGAATGAGCAAGTCGCTGGAACCCAACACTGAAGAGCTCGCTGATATTGACCATATGGGTGATAAGACGGAGATCGGCTTTATCAAAGATTGGGTCTGCATTATAATCAGCCGCCAATGCTGCCCTGACATGGTCCTGAAAAGCTCCAGCAATGTGACTCAGGAAACTGCGCTGCTGGCGCTGATCCTGACGGGATGGCCCAAGACTGTCAAGCTCTTTCTTGCATTTCTTGATCTCATTCCTGACATCCTGGACTAGCTTGGGATATTCGCGTTGAGTAATCTCAGAGAGAAGCGATCCAAGTTGTTCCTTCAAGGCAGGGATGCCTACTCGATCCTGTGGAAGATCGCTCCATGGCTGGACGTTGAAGGTTTGATCAAGCTTTGACTGATCATCCGTACTATTAGGCCCACGGTTGCGGACGAGGAAATAGCCAAGAGTGAGAGGCCGTTTCTTGCCAAGGATAAGATCACAGACCTTAATCTGGGCGTCAGGTTCAGTTACCAAGTCAGGTTTGGTGAGCACTCCGAGTGTACGCGTGCCATCCTTGTCGTAGTCTTCTGCGAGTTCCAGAATTTCTTGCGTAGCAATGTCAACGTTGCTTGGTAGAACTGCAAGGATGATGGTGCGTTCATCTTTGATGTACCTCTTGACAAGATCCTTCACCATAACCATATCCTGTTTGGTGGTTCCCTGGGTAGTGGTGCGAAAGATCCCTGGGACATCGATGATAGTGAGGTGGTCTTCATTGGGTCCATAGACTTCGATTTTGAGGACATCTTCGCTAAACACGGTACCATCTCCAGCTGAGATATCGGCACGCAAACCCATTCTCTCATTGGCCTGGTTACTTTCAGTTAGCAACATTGATAGTGAATATTGAATAAAGTTTCACTAACCTTTTGTAAGATTTTGGTAAAGTTTTGCCAGCACTGAGAGCCCGAAGTCATGGACGGGCGAAATCCTGCAAGGTGTAGCTTATGATCATCAGAAGCGTGTGGCCCAGGAATGATACGAATGTCAACCCGGTCGGTGTCATGACGACGACATGTAATTTGAGTTGCGTAGCGTGTGCAAAGACTCTGATTTTCCGGGAAAGGAATTCCAGTCAGGCTTTTCAGTAGAGAGGATTTGCCAGAGCTTTGATCTCCAGCTACAACAAGCTATATCACCTGTTAGCCCACAGGGTATAATACCAGATATTGATAGTTTAATGTTACCTGAGGAAGGGAGACATGCTGGCCGATATTGCGGTCTCGAAGCTTGTCAACCTTTTCAAGCAATTCTGGATCCGACTGGAGGTTTGTCATTTGACTGTTAGCCATCTTGAGAAATGATGAATGTTGAGATGCAGTATTGATCAGGAAACCTATTTGAAGATGAAAGAAGATTGAAGAGAACTTGGACTTGAATTTGCGGTACACATGTCCTTTTATCAACGAAGGAGGCCTACCATGATAAACAGAGTAGCAATGAAGAACCTGCACCAATACGTAGTTCAGCTTGCAATTGGCCCTTTTTGAGGCATCTGCATCTAGGACGATGTTACCAGCATGCCAGACACTTGAGACCAATTCTTGAAGCTGACAAGGTCTGGTTGCGATTTGATGTTGCGGTACCACCGGTAATTGGCCATCTTTGAGGCATCAAGCTCCGCACGGCATCTTTGGTGTGTTAGGAGGTGTATGCGTCTACCCCCTCGATTGGTCAATTTTGGGACTTCATACGCTTCAGGTTAATGCCAGGATGCTTGATAGGTTGCAAGGAGAAGCCTCATATTCCTACACCAGGCTGGCAAGATTGGCATGATGCATCTACTTCCTCTCCATTGGCTAACTTTGAGGTTCATACTGATGTGGAGCTCCCACACTGCAGCAGGTTGACACAGTCAATTGGTTAGGCATATTGAGGATGGCCTCCTGCATAGAACGTGGAGGAAGCGAATATATGGTTTCTACGCAAATGTGAAAATGAAGGTACATTTAAAATGAGGTGTTAGTCTGACTGTATTAGATATCTTTTCGAACATCTTTCTCCTGGAACATACATCCAATACTCTTCACAAGCAGTCCTGGGCAAGGCATCCGTCAAGTGGCCCAGGACTGAACAGATCAACCTTTTCCATTCCTTTCTCAAACAAACAAGTCGGGCCTCGTGTATCAAGCAGGAGGCCCGCACTGCCTGACCCTTGGCAAGCAACGAGCCGCATGCAACATTTGATCAACACAACTCCTCTTATTACTCGGACAGCTACGATCTTTCAGTACCCTCGTTGAATAATTTCGAGAATTTATATTCTGGCCGATACGTGGAATACAACGAACGAGAGACTTTCAATTCGTATCCAAGTGTTCCACCCTCCGCTAGTATCTCGTCTTTAGGAAACCAGAGTGCCGATAATGTCCATCCAGTAACAGGAGTCTCGTTCCATGTTCAACAGGATAATAGTTCAGGCTACGGTCGCTTTGGCGCCGACAACATCCCCCAATCCCCCATATCAGATCCTATCCATCCTTGGACTGAAGTTTGGCAGCAGTCCTGGGATACAGACATTGCTGAAACGACACCGAACCCTCAACACGACACTACGACTCACCACCGTTGTGATATCTGCAAGAGGAACTTCCCTGGCAATAACACTTTAAAGCGTCATGTCGAGGCTAAACACGGACATGGCTCAGTCTACTGGGTCTGCACCGTCAAGACTTGTCGTGACTATGGAAAGCCTAATTTCAGGAAGGACAACTTCAGGCGACACTGCAAAACGAAACATCCCACGGTAGATCTGAAACAGTTTGGTCTTTGAATACGCGCGCTTCTATTTGCCTTTAAGTTGGAAAAGTATGATACACGAACCTGAGGATCGAAGGTTGTTACAATGCTTTGTTACACTAGGGGTAGTAGATCGACATTGCAGATCATTGCGCGTACTGTTTCCATGTCATCTAGCGAAGACTGGTGATTACTGGACTCACAAAACGCAACGACTGTATTCAATTCAGAGATCAATGATAAATATATGGACTATCAAAAGAAAACTTCCTATTTCTTTCCCAAAGGCCAGTCATCAAACTTCAACCCTCGTCCCAAAAACCTCCAATGCCTTCTTACTAGCCTCCCTCTTATCCATCCTGTCAAAATAACTATTAACGTTCTTCCTACCCGGATGAAGTATCCATGGCGCCATCCCCGTCGTC
The DNA here is from genome assembly GCA_013623715.1 of Fusarium verrucosum. Taxonomy (NCBI): domain Eukaryota; kingdom Fungi; phylum Ascomycota; class Sordariomycetes; order Hypocreales; family Nectriaceae; genus Fusarium; species Fusarium verrucosum. The sequence continues at coordinate 20,365 of JABFFJ010000092.1, forward strand.
TTCCCCTTTATAAGCGAATAAAAGTGAATATCTGCTGCCGAAAACCTCTCTCCACAAAGATACGTCTTTCCCTCTAGCTGCTCATCAAGCAGATTCAAAAATTGCTGAATAGTAACCTTCTGTAGCAATCTAGCTTCAGGAATTGGGATTCTTGTCCCTCTGTAAAAGTCTGCTGTACCTGGATCGTTGCGCACCCATGAAATAACAGGCTGTGCGATTTCAAGATCCATTCTTCTCAGCCACATTCGAGTTTCTGCGCGTTCCAGAGCAGTTTCGCCAAATAGAGATTTACCACCTTGAGCAATCTCATCGAGATATTCACAGATGGCGGTTACTTCTGTCAAGACGAATCCATCATCGAGGACTAAGGCGGGAAGCTCTCCGCGAGGATTGACTTTGCGGTACTCAAGACTGCGGTTTTCCGATTTCATGACGTCGATGGTTTGGACATCCAATTTGAGGCCGCCTCTTTCGAGGATGAAGAGACGGACGACCATTGGATTGGCTGCTGGAGCATCATAGAGTTTCATGATTAATCCAAGTTGATAAGAGCTTTTGTCAAATTGATGCAATTGGGGAATCAAGGAACAAGATGAGAGGTTTAAATTGTGTCAGCAGTGACGTTTTATATATCATCAAGACAAATAGAGTTTTGCCCCCAAGTCAGCCATTGATGCCATTAGGTCTCAGATAAGCCGGACTCATGAGGAATCACAGTTGTTACAGTAGCACCGCCTTTAAGCCGGCTTTGCCAGCCTGAAATGGAAATGAGCTAAAGCTATCCAAGGTAAATCTTATGAATTTATTTAAGTTTCTATGGTGGACCAAGATCGGGGCTAAGACTTAGGTTTAGGATATCGCATTCAACTTTTATATTTTTCTCGATATGCTTCTGAACAGTTAAGTACTATTCCTATTAGTAGGATGATTGAGTAAATAGTCGCCTTGATTGTTAAGCCCTGTTCTAGATTGCAGGGTATGCTTTTAGTAATCGATGACAGTGGTCTTGAGGAAATTCCCAGTTCATGAGATCACGAATAAGCTATCAGAGGTACCCCACGTTCTACAAGGCATTCATTAATATGGCAATTTCCCCGATGTTCATCTGGGCCCGCACTCTAGCTCATTGAGATCTAGCACTAGCGGGGATAAGTTACCTTCACTGGAAGCGATCTACATTGAAGTTGAGCGATATCCCTGTATTAGAATCAAACACCGAAATTTACTCCGCAATGGTCAAGCTAGATGGAGTAAGTTGTTGTAAGCACCTTTCAAGAGATTCATCTTACACAGGAGATGATAGTAAAACATGATGAATAATCCTTCACTGAAGGGAAGGAGGTTGCGAGTTATGAATACTTATATCGTGAATCTGAATCCTGGCTTATCATAACCAGCTTCGGGGCAGCCGAGATTCAGGAGAGCAAACATCCACAGCTGCCTCGGCATGCTACACATCCGCTATCCCCGGAAGAGAAGGTTCATGCATAGATATAGATACCTCCGCACATTCTAGTACTTTTCAACGTTCCAGGGGTAGCTTACCCCTCTAGTTCTTATAATACCTTGCCTTTTTGAGGAAAGGATGGGCCTCGTAGACTATCGCGTCATCATCTCAAGGATCTGCACATAATATAACTACTCGCCCTCCCTGGCAGTCTATTCCTGAGGTAAGCCCCAGAACCCTTCGGACTGACTACAGACCTCTATACTCAACAGCAGCCATGGTGTCCTTGAGTGCCCTTATCACCTATCTAACTGTTTCAACAGTCGCTGGGGCTTCATCTATTCCAACAGCCGGTTCTGCCTACGCGCCAAGACACACAACATGTCCATCAACACCACTCGTTCGGAGCGCCAAAGGCATCTCCACTGCTGAATCCAGCTACATCACTCGACGACATCGTAAAGCTTCGGCTGCCTTAAAGACATGGCTAAAATCCGTCGATGCGGGTTTCGATGCAGTAACCAAAGACTGGCCTACAGAAAACTACGGAAAGGCGCCTGTCGTTGCTCTGACATCCAGTGGTGGCGGATATAGAGCTATGCTTAGCGGCGCAGGTGTTATCAAGGCCTTTGATGGGCGTGAGAAAGTCAAGACGGGCGTCAGCGGACTCTATCAAGCACTCACCTACGAAGCAGGCCTTTCTGGCGGCTCTTGGCTTCTATCATCCCTCGCCGCCAACAATTACCCAACTATCAGCTCGCTACAAGAGAAGCTATGGGAAGAAGCACTTGAAAGCAGTCTCCTCGTCCCTAGTATCCTGGTCTCGCCTCAGAAAAATCCCATCTACAAGACGGTTGAGGCAAATATCAAGGCCAAGCGAGCAGCTGGCTTCGAACCAACGATAATCGATCCTTGGGGCCGACTTCTCGCCTATGGTCTTTTGTATGGCACCGATGGGGGAGTACACAACACCATGTCTAGCATCGCTCAAACCTCTAGCTTCAAGGGCTACTCTGCACCATATCCCATCATCACAGCTCTTGGTGTTGAGACTGGGTCGTGCATTCCGGAGAGAAACGGCACGCAGTACGAGTTTCACCCGTTCGAGTTTGGTTCATGGGATGCCGGGGTAGCAGCCTTCGCCGTATCCAAGTATATTGGAACATCCTTCTCCAATGGTCACCCTACCAAAAGCTGCATTACAAACTATGATCAGCTCAGCTATGTGCTTGGAACATCTTCCAACGTTTTTGCAGCAGCATGTGAGCCCGTCACGGCCAATAATTCTGCCGATGCCTCACTGTTGCAAAACTTTGCCGCCTTCGTTTCTCAATCCGGCACCGGGAAGCCTGAGGTCTCGGTACGTGAGACTTTCGGCTTGTTCCCGAATCCTTTCCGGGGCCGTCTCGACTCTCCCGAGGTCTCGGATCTCTCAACTTTGGAGCTAGTAGATGGTGGCGTTGGCGTCGGAGATCAGGGTAACCCGATCTGGCCGTTCTTATACCGGTCAGACGTGGACGTCATTATCGTCAACGAGAACTCGGCCGACACACAGGATAACTATCCCAATGGTACACAGATCTTGAATACCTACAAGGCAGCTGTGGCAGCCGGATTGACACGTATGCCGCCGATCCCACCCGTCGAGACCTTTGTCGCCAAGAAGCTAGACCAGAAGCCCACGTTTTTCGGCTGTCACAAGATGGACGCCGCTACCATTATCTACATCCCCAACTTCAACTACACATTTGAAAGCGGCCAGCCGACGGCCAAGATTCAGTACTACCGAAATGAAACAGTGGGAATGATTGATAATGGCGTGGAGATAGGCAACTATGGCGGCAAGGAAAACTGGCCGCTATGTCTAGCGTGCGGCATCATGAAAAAGAATGACGGGCCATTACCGAAAGGATGTGCGGCGTGCTTTAAAGAGTACTGCTTTAATTGAGAAGATAGAAGAGTTAGCGTAGAACAAGGAGAGATCTTGGAAGTTGAACTCAGGGAGAAGATGGAAATAAGCTCCAGATTATTTCATACTTGGGATTGGATCTCGACTAGCATACTCTTATTTTATCGAAAACTATGCGGGACCTAGCGACTTTGCCATGCATAAGTACACCATCTCTACCGACCAATTCACTCTGCTATGGGTGGTGTTGGCTGCCCACCAAAGCCTTATTTGATTCTAGCATTCTTCATAGCTTTGTAACCATGATCCCCACTGCATTGCTCAATGTGGCATATTGTTATAAATCGGAGCCAATGACAAAGTATAGGAACAACCGGGCTCAATATTCTATCTGTCTTGTTTTCGTATCTGTGATGGCTCATGCCACTTAATTGGAAGACTGGAATCAAGTTGCCATTCGTGCTGTTTTCGGGGCTGAGAACGGACCTCGAAGACATATTACTTTATGGTTGACAATGCTCATTTCTCATTTTTGTTCTCGCTATGATCTTATCTCTGGCTACATGCTTGTCCTGAATGGCGCTTTACGCATTCAATGCTATTCTTTCCCCTCGTTTACATCGCAAAGACTGACTGATTTACGCTATGAAACTCAAACCTGATATAAGAAGCATCGACTCCTGGTATCATTTTATGCCAAAATAGAACTAAACTCGATCGCTCCTTTGGGTAGGTCCCTTGTGGTCATCATCTCTGGGAATGACTTCCTCATCTCCACGCACCTTGGCAGTGTCGGGATCTAGTCCCCAGTTAACAACGTCGGGGTATTTTCGTATATAAAACCACATTCCCATCATGGCGATAATACTCCCAACACTAAACGCAGCAGCCAGTGGGAAACCAACAGGGTATCTTGGTGAGTCGCTTACTCTCCAAGCTCGAAGAGGGATTGAGGCGTGTCCAGCGTAAACGAGGGTGATGGCGATAGCCACCAGGATGGAACGAACTTCAGGCTCTTTGCGCAGGATCTCAGCCAACCAGGCAAGGAGAGCATAGCCCCAAGCTGCCGTAGCAAAGGTTAAGAAATAGAAAGTCATGATAGTCCGCCACGAGTCAGGCCACCCGGCAAGAACCGAGGTCGCAATGAGTTGTAAAGTGGCGGCGCCAACGCTGACTTGCCATCGCCATCCTTTCCAATCACTGAGAGCGTTGAGGCCAATATTGCAGACTATGCTGATGGCGTATCCACCGAGTGGTATCAAGTTGACGGTATATACTGAGTAGCGGGGTGTTCCGTCGGCTTTTTCAAGGCCTTTGAGGAAAAGAAGGAAATATGCGTTTGCGCGCTGACTCCAGGCGAATTGAAGATAAGCTGCGACAAAAAGATATGAGAGTGGGCTCAAGATGAGTAACTTCATCTTTCGGGTTAGAGTCTTGAAAGGGATGATCTTTGAAGTCTCGATTCCACTATCATTCATCCGAAGACGACAGAGTTCTTTTTCAGCCTCGGTGAGCCAGAGGGCTCGAGTAATGGCTGGCGAGTCTGGAATAATAACGAGACCAACAAGACCCCAGAAGATGGTCATAATGCCGCTGATAATGAAGAGCCACTGCCAGCCGGCAAGACCCGAGACACCGTTGAGATTTCTGTACAGTGCAGCTTGGACAATGCCGAGGAACATGTTTCCAGCGACGCCACTGACGCCAAAGATGGCCAGTCGCTTAGCAAGCTCCTCAGGACGATACCTAGACACGAGTCAGTCACATACTAACGCCCAAGTGATGCGGTCAGGGATAATACCAATTGAAAATCAAGTTGACAATGCCAGGCCACGATGTAGATTCAAAAACACCAAGGAAGAATCGCAAAGCAAAGACGGTCTTGGCGTTTGGGGCTTTGTAGGTAAAAAGCGTGAACAAACCCCAAATAATCTCGCAGGTTGGGAGGAAGAGAGATGGTCGAACGCGAGTTTGGATGAGTTGCGATGGGACGATAAAGAGAGCGTATCCAATGGAAAAGTAGGTTGTGAATTCCACCAGTTCATTGCCATAGAGCTCAAGGTCTTCTTTCATTCCTGAGACGAATGCAGCTGTTGTCGCCGATTGATCCATGTCCTAAACATGTTAATACCGTTGAAACAGTCATATATCTGATACAATACCTTGAAAAGACCTGCGATAAAGGCCCAGACGAGCAGTAATAGATCAAGCTTTAGCACCAAGACATGGCTCGGGTTCTTGAAATAAGGATGGACTTTGGCCAACCACGAGGTCGACTCTTGGTATGCGACAGCCGGTCGCTCCTCAGAAGCCGAGTCATGGCGTAGACTCGACGGCTGAGACATGATGTTCTGCTGGGAGAGAGAGATGAGGAGTAGGAAAGTGATCGACAGACGGGGTCATGCAATAGGTACCTATTTAAAAATCCCCTTCCCCCGCGCCGCCACGCTGACCTGAAGCCTCGTCCTACCACCTCCCTTACATTAGCAGCAGTCTAGAGATGTTCTAGAGCGGCAGGGTTATTCCGATTGAGTTTTGGCTCGCCGCCATGATCCGACTACAATGTCACAGAAGCCGGTAGTGAAACAAACGATTCATTTGGATCCGGGATTTGCTAAGATTGGGTCCCATGAAATAAACTATTTTGTTTCTCTTTGTTTATCGAGAGTCCAATGTAGCAGAAACCCCCACTGATATCTGAGATCCTGGCAAAACTTCAAGTAATGATTTGCTGACCTTGGCGGATACATTCATCCGCTTGCTGCAAGTGATAAGACGAGAATTACTAATTGTGGCTAAAACAGCCGGTCAAGCCCCGATTCCCTCGGGATGCACTACCCGAAGGCGGAGATATCTAAGGCCATGAAGACTCACTCCCGCTCTCAATCACATCACCACTAATCACAACACAACATGTCTTCTGAACCGCTGTATCCCGCCTATCTCCCCACCCGCTCCGATGGCTACATCGCCCCCGTGGCCGTGCCCCTGTTCGACGCCGATGAACCAGGCCGTCGGGCCGATCCCGCTAAGCCGCGTCTACTCAAGGGCGCTACGGTATCGAATATTACCCCACGCATTGGAACCGAGATCCGGGGTGTGCAGATCAGTGGTCTGAGTCCTGAGGGTCGAGATGAGTTAGCTCTGTTGGCTGCGGAGCGAGGTGTTGTGGTTTTTGTGAGTCTAATTGACTCGTGTTTTGAAGTTGTGCTGACTGTGTATAGAGAGATCAAGATTTTGCCGATGTTGGGTTTGATAGACAGAGGGAGATTGTCCAGCATTATGGACCGCTTCATAAGCATCCTACAATGGGCTATCCCAAGGGTACTGGACCTGAGTTTCAGGTTGTTTTTGCCGATGAGAAGTCGTAAGTTATTCTATGTCTTTATTTAGATTCATGAATTGACATATTTTACAGCGGTAATCTGAGAAAGCTTCTAGGACCACGTACGACATACGACCTCTGGCATATTGACCAAACCTTCACCCCCAATGTCCCCTCAACATCATTTTTCTGGGTCCTCGAGATCCCTGAGTCAGGTGGTGGCGACACTGCCTTCACCTCCCTAACCGCCGCTTACGAAGCTCTCTCACCCGCCTTCAGAGAGACCCTCCATGGTCTAAATCTTTATCATACGTCTGCTTCCGAAGCTGAGGTGAAGAGAGTCGGCCAGGAACGTGCTCTAGCAGAAGCCATCAACGCGACTCACCCTCTTGTTATCAAACATCCTGTTACTGACAAACCGGCACTTTTTGTCAACCCAACGATTGCGCGCCAGGTAGAGGGTTTTCTACCCGAGGAATCGGATCATCTACTCTCGTTCCTAAAGAATCATATGCGCAGTTTAGACTTCAGCTGCAGGGTTAAGTGGGAGAAAGGTACAGTTGTAGTTTGGGATCAACGAGGAACGGCACATTCGGCGGTGCCTGATTTTCAGGATAATGAGAGGAGGCATATGGTTAGAATTATTCCGTATGGGTCTAAGCCAGAGCCTGCTTTCAAGTAACCTAGTATCGTATAATGCAGCGTCATCAAAAGAAGAATCTTGGTCAAATATGAGAAACGCTCCTTAAAAATCAGGGTCATAAACAATTTGTAGTCTCAGACTAGTCTACACTTCTAACGATTGGTATAATTGCGCTCAAGATCTCAAACAGTGATTCATAAATCTTTCGCATGGACCGTTCGCATCTAACCAACCCGGTTTGCAGTTGTCCAGCGATAGGCAGGATCGACAAGATGGCTTTCGACTTCGGTGACACGCATGCCGCCCATTGTTGAGGAACTGGCTGTACTATCGACAGATCGACGGTTATCGGTTCTCTCGCTCATGACCTTGTTGTATCTCCTGGACGCGGGAGACAGGGCACTGAGGGAGAAGCGGCGCTTTGAGCTTGATATTTGTTAATATCAACATGTTGGATAAGGGATGTTTTAGCTCTTACTTGGGAGACATGTTGGAAATTGTATGTTGTAAGTTGAATGGAAGAGGTGATAGAAAGCTTATATAGATGATTTATCAAAGGCTTGATCTTTTGTTGTCCTTGATTTCAAGTGTCCTGTCTGCGGACTCAATAGGGTCTTATATAGATAAATGGCATGATGATCGATTCCCATCAAAGGAAATCCATATCAACCACCATCACTCGTCATTTGGAAACCATATGTCATAGTGTCAATCGTTTCCCCTTGAACCACTTGATATCTCAATGCAATCACAGCGAATTTGAGATTCATTGCCACAGTGACATCAGCTTAGGACCAAAACGAAGACCCTTTATTTACCGTGCCGCAGTCATGACGTTGGCAGCCTGACAGATGACGAGAGGTACATTTAACCATATATAACCGCCCAATGATAGTTTTATCAGGCACGAGTTCTTATTTGCCCATAAATGTGAGATAATATTGCTTACGTTTCGGCTGTATTGAAATTACACCAAGCCTTTGCTATAATATCAATGTGGTCTGGGGAGTGTCTGAATAATACGGAGGGAAGTGCCTAGTTTCAATCCATACTTTGACGACATATCATGAAGTATCAGTCAGACTTGGTGTGGGTGGAGAAGAGGCCAGCTCGAGTTGATGGGAGACAGAGTGGTTTTAACCTTTGAGAACTGAAATAACTAAGTCAATATCTGGAAACAGCGTGAATATCACTTTGAAAGCATCTCCTTCATTGTCATCGTAAACTCGCCCGCTCTTGTCACCAAACTCAAATGACTCTCTCCCTTCAACACTCTCAGTTCCGCGTTTGGCATCAACTCAACAGCCTTCTCAGACATTGAAAGAGGCACATTAACATCCAAGTCTCCATGCCAAATTATCATCTGCCCCTTCTCAAACTTGACATCTTCCAGCTTGAACCCCCAGTCACTTCCATACAACCTAGCTTCATCAGCAGTCGAATAACCACCCTGCTTCATAGCCTCTCTCGCAGCACGCATTATAGCCGTTTTCAAATCCGGATGGGTTTCCCACACTTTCCTGTCGCTTTCTGATCGGGCTTTCATATCTTTATCCATCATTTCCTCTAGCTTCTCGGGATGCTCGACATCTCGCGCCACATTACCCAACGCTCTGTCAACAAGCCATCCCAAAAGCCCTGGAGTCCATGGAGCTATGGTGAACATGACCCGGGTCATGGTTAGCATGCCTTTTGTCGAGAATGAGACTGGCATCACGCCTGCGACATTGCCGATGCCCACTAGGCGATCGCGGGGGATGTCTTTGAGACAAGCTATAGCGTAGGGACCGCCGCCAGATACGCCGAGTACGGCGAAGCGGTTAATCGAGAGAAGATCTGCCAATTCGAGGATATCCTTTGGGTAATCGAGAATGCTTCTGTTCTTTTGAAACGTAGAATCGCCAAACCCTGGTCGCGTCGGTGCAATGACGCGTACTCCATTTTCGGCTGCCGGTTTGTTAACTATATATCCTTCGTGGTGAGAGCCTGGAAAGCCGTGTAGGTAGAAACAAGTAGGTGCATCATCTTCTTGTGCGCCGTATATGGCATATGACACTTTTCTTCCGTCGGCCAAGGTGGCGATCCTATCCTTGTAATTGTCCATGCCGCGTGGAGTCTGGAGCAGCAACGGTTTGCGCGCAAGCGAATTTGGCTTTTACTATAGATTGACGCGTTTATCGCTAGTCATGTGGCTTCTTTTCGCTTCTCGTAATTTTAATGACTCAGTTCTCCAGAAAATAAGAAAGGAGGTTAAGCTTATGTCACGTGGGGCTTGCTTACCGATGGTGATGGATCCTGGTTTCATTGTTAATGCAGCACCGGCATTTATTTCTCTCATGAGGTTTTGGAAATACAGCACCATGTCTTTTGTTTGCTTTTTTCCCATCTTTTGGGGTTTTCATTGGTGGCATATATCACTGCATTTGACTTCTGAAACTGTTGGAAGAACTAGAAATACTTGATATTTCAGGGGAAATCAAATCATTCACATTACGATACTACCCAGACGGACTGTTACATCTCCATCCGACGATCTGGTGCTGTTTGGAAACAATCTTTATGGTTAGCTGCCAATTAGTCTGGAAATTATCCAATACTTACGACGATGGTAGGTGGGAAAATCTCCACCTCAACTGGAACGGCAGGGGTTATGAAACAAGAGAACCGAGATGTTCTAGACTACACAGGCTGATGATACGGATAATATCATCATCATGTTATCTGCATCGCCAAGTATTTCGATGGGAGTTGTCCAATTCGGACACGGAGGTTGCGGAGAAATCGGGATCTTGATTGGTTGTTCAACTTATAACACCAGTGTGGTTGAGGTCACGACCTTAGTTTTCGGAAGAGCTAATTATCGTCAAGGGCTTCTTAGATATTTAGAGTTTGAGAACGGATCAAGGCTAATATGGAAAAACTCCTATCCATCGTACTCCTGAGCTCCCAGGGGTAGATATAAACCCGGGCCCATCTCTTCATTCCTCGACAAGTCACACTCACTCTTTTTCATCTCCTCAAAAATCGTTCACTATGAGGTCTTTTACCCTCCTTCTATCAGCCCTTGCGGCCCAGGCCGTTGTTGGTCAAACTCCCGACAAGGCCAAGGAGCAGCATCCCAAGATCGATACCTGGCGTTGCACCAAGGCTGGCGGTTGCAAGAAGCAAACAAACTACATCGTCGCCGATTCAGAAAGCCACCAGGTTCTTCAGAAGAACGGCGTTCCATGCGGTTTCAAGAACCAAAAGCCCAACGCTACTGCCTGCGCTGATGTAGAATCATGTGCCAAGAACTGTGTCATCAAGGGCATGTCTACGTCTGACTACAAGGCCACTGGTATCACCACCTCTGGCAGCAAGCTCCGGCTGCAGCAGCTTCACAACGGCAAGAAGGTTGCTCCTAGAGTATACCTTTTGGCGCAGGACAAGCAGAAGTATGAGATGCTTCACCTCACTGGCAATGAGTTCTCTTTTGACGTTGAGATGGACAAGTTGCCTTGTGGTATGAACGGTGCCTTGTACCTCTCTGAGATGCCCGAGGATGGTGGTAAGAGCACAAGCCGATACAGCAAGGCGGGTGCGCACTATGGTGCTGGATACTGCGATGCCCAGTGCTTTACCAGCCCCTTCATCAACGGAGTTGTAAGTACATTTTTGAAAGAAATATTTAACATGCATGTGCTGACTTTTCAAAGGGTAACGTCAAGGGCGAGGGTGTCTGCTGCAGCGAGCTTGATATCTGGGAGGCCAGCTCTCGAGCTACCCATATTGCTCCCCACCCCTGCTCTAAGCCTGGTCTGTTCACATGCACCGGTGATGACTGCGGTAGCTCGGGCGTCTGCGATAAGTCTGGCTGTGGATGGAACCCCAACCGAAACAACGTGACCGACTTCTATGGCCGTGGCGGTAAATTCAAGGTCGACAGCACTCGCAAGTTCACTGTCACGTCTCAATTCATTGCCAACAAGAAGGGTGAGCTCACCGAGTTGCACCGTCATTACATCCAGGACAACAAGATCATTGAGAGTGCTGTTGTCAACATTCAGGGTCCTCCCAAGATCAACTTCATCAACGACGAGTACTGCAAAGCCTCTGGTGCTAAAGAGTACATGCGACTCGGCGGCACCAAGCAGATGGGTGAATCCATGACCCGCGGTATGGTCCTCGCCATGAGCATCTGGTGGAGTGAGGGTGATTTCATGGAGTGGCTGGATGGTGCTTCTGCTTCTGGACCCTGCGGTGCCACTGAGGGCGATCCCAAGAACATTGTCAAGGTGCAGCCTAACCCTGAGGTGACCTTCAGCAACATCCGAATTGGCGAGATCAACTCGACTTTCTCGGTCAAGACTCCTGCGTATCCTGGTCCTCACCGCCTGTAGTGAGATTATCAACACCAACAACCAATATCAGTATAGGTCCGATTGTTGGGTGTCCACTTGTTGGAGATCATTGGGGCCATATGCAAAACAACTGTCACTAGCTTGACACGTATGTCGGGCTGGGCGTAAAAATTATTTACATGCAGGAGAACATATCAGATATCACAATTGTATATAAACGATGTTTTTTTTCAAAGTAAATTATTTTCAAAGCATCTTCATAAATAACAACACCAAGACCTCGTTATAAACTTACACATACACAGCCGATATTAACCGTCCCGAGTGGCTTGCAGTAGCGGATACGTCATCGTCACATGAGGTTAAATCATCGCTGATCTCAGAACTAATTCGACAAACGTCATGGGTCTTCGCACAGCAAACAATCATCGTCATCTTCATCTGAGCCACTTAGAACACCACGTTCCAATGCCGCGCTCATTATCAGCCGTCTCGTCCCTCGAGATCCGAGACCTAAACAGAGATCAGATTCGCTTCTATCATCCTGGCTATCTTAAACCCTTGAATCTGCTCTTTTGTCTCCCGCGTGTCGATTACAGCCCTACAGAAGGTGCTTTCGGGGTTCATTATTTGACGGCTCTGACGGCGTGTCAAATCATTGCGAATAATGCCTTTGAGACAGGGTGGCTAGCCCGGGATGAGAGGGGGAAGGATAAAGTATCTGGCGATGAGAAGTTACTGCTCCAGCGAGACTATTGGTTCTTCGTTGAGGGTGATGGTAAGTACAACAATATCTCTGGCCCATCCAAGTACTAACACAGATTAGAACGATATCCAGTTGTTCCAAGCTTCAAAGACTGGCAATTTCCTCATGATAAACTGCCCGAATGGTGGACTGCCCCGTGCTCTAAAATAACACTTCACGCAAAGCGATGCGCCATCACAAATACCAGTTATGCATTCACTTGGGCACACCTAATCCCCAGAGAAGAGCAACAATGGTTTAGCAAGAACGGCATGGGTGTCTATGGCGGCGGGTCACATAACATCAATGATCAGCACAACATCTTACCACTCAAGGCAGATCTCTACGTATGCTTTGATCAAAGCGTTTTTGCATTGATCCCAAAGACCAGCGGCTTGTCGAATGGCGTGGAAGCTCAAAGCCAATATGTGCTTCACGTACTCGATGGCCGAGAAGCAGAGTTCACCGCCTTATACCAGAGCCGACCGGTTGAAACCTTGGTAGAGGGAAGCCGAGAGTACCTCTTTGCACGCTTTGCCTGGTCGATATTTTCGTTCCTGAAGCCCTTCTTGACATCTGGCGTAGGACGCCGAGTCATCAGGTTCAGGCTCCAAGCTGCTAAAGACGACGCTGAAGAGGAGCATCTGGTTTCAGAGATGCAGAATGTCTTTCTTGATGCTAGGAAACTCGAGTCTTTGTATGGAGGTGGCCATAAGAGGAAGACGGTCTCCCTGGAGGATTCGTATGTGGATGTTGAGGATGAGTGGGAAAGTGAACATCCAGGGCGGACTGAGATGGAAGGATGATGTATTCATTGAATCAAAGGAATTGGAGTGGTTTGATATCAAAAGGGCGTAACGGACTGTCGGTTTTTGGATCACTTTGATATGTTTATAAGGAGTGGGATGGCCGTCTAGGAATAATCCAAAGTTCTCTCTACTGTTGGAACTATGATGTTTATGGTTATAAGGTTAAATCTCCAACAGGAGTTTCAAAATCTACATTACAACCAACGGGTCAATCAATCAACATTCAACAAGCCAATCAGTTACACAACTGGGTGTCATATGATAGGCAGCGAGATACATATGTATTTGGAACGGTAAATGTTGTTTCACTGCCCAGCATGATCTAGAGCACGCCCCAGCCTTTCTGACTGAGGATAGCCTCCCTTGGTCGTAAACCATCGCTGTCCCGAGCCTCTTCATTTCCCCCTGCCATGACCAATACTTCTTTTAGCGCATCGTGACCATTCCGACATGCCAGGTGCAATGCACTCCATCCGTGAAAACCTTTCCAATTTACATCTGCACCAGCATTCAACAGAATCTCCGCGACTGCGATATGATTCATTCTGGCTGATAGCATGAGAGGCGTCCAGCCGGTCCAACTAAATATAGAAGGAGACGCCCCAGCGCGAAGAAGGCCACCAGCACAAACTTCACAGCCCTTGCGAGCTGCCCAGTGGAGTGGAGTCTCTCCCCGTCTGGTTCTTAAGGACAGGGGAGCTTTGAGGTCTAAAAAGGATTCAAGTACCGAGTGTGAGCATAGTTCAACTGCTCGGTGCAGATAGAGGCATTTTTTCGTGCCATTCCTTCTGAGCCGAGGGAGCGCTGCTATGCACATTTCCTTGACAGCTGATTTGAGAATATAGGGACCGCAGTACTGATGCAACTGACGACAGGTCTTATGTAGTTGAATCAGGTCATGTATTCCAAGGTTCTATATTCAATTAGTTGTTAATATCTGATCCGAAGTTATGCAAGAGGTTAAATACCCCTATGATCATATGGATTATTTCAGCGGGCAATGCAAACATATTGGCAACTAGAGGTTATGATATTTTCGAAATTAAATTAGTGATCACAAAGAAAGCTTGAAACTTTTATATGAGTAATTGGAAAACTTGAACTGATATTCGATGCTCTTCTTTATTATACATTCTTTACACTTAGCCGAGTATCTAACACAACCTTTTCTCGTACTATCACACTGCAAGGCTTACGTGAGCTTTTCTATTCATCTGACTAACAACTTCTCATAGATGTGTTTCAGCAAGGATTGGTTATTGGTAATGGGGTGACTCTTACGTGCACCGGGCCGGTGTAGTAATATCCTTATGTCAGACAGGAAGCTGACATTGTAGCTGGAAGGGAACTTTTGTGTTTGTACACCATAAGGAAGATGTGTCTAGGTTTCCAACATCTGGCTATTCAATACCCTGAGTGATTAATGGCAGATTGTAGTAGAGGAAGGTGGTCGACTGGTACTAGAGATAAGCCTCACGGAAGACCGGAGCGTTTCATCCAGGATAATGCATTCATTAAGACACGGACATCAAAACACCTGTTATTCCCACTTCAACTAAGCCTTCTCTTGGACTATTAGACCCGTTGAGATTCCTAGAAACTTTGTTTCTCTCGGAATGACAACGGCTACCGTTGGTAAGAAGGTTCAACTCCCGAAGCAAAAGGCACCATGAGCGGCGAAAAGAGCCATGTTATACTATTAACGGGATATATTGATCATAGTACCGTGATGGGCATTCGAGATGGTTGATCGAGCTATAAAGTAAGTAGCATTCTGAAAAGTTCAAATGATATCAGACAAACTATAGGGTAAGGTTAAGTCAGTAATAATTAGGGGCTCCTTGTGGGAGTCTGCCTTACGAGGTATAACGTTATTCAGCTACAACATCATTTTATGTACATATGCAGGACCAAAAGGACCAGGTAGAGTATGTCATAAGTCCTTTTTGGCATGGACCCTTTGGCTCTGCCTCTTTAAGTGGACACCTTTTATAGTTGTTGGCTCAAGTTGTTTCTCTTTTTCATTTCTTTTCCATTCGGATGCTATTATGACGAGGTTCAGAAAAAAACTGTAAACTTGGGAAACCTTGAAGAGTAATTCGCACGGCTAATGCATCTCACTCTGTAACTTTCTAAGATGTTGAAGAAGATAATTTCTATTACCTACACCATGTGTCCAGGGTGGTGTATAACTCCTTTATACATTCGCCTCACATATATGAGTATTTAATCAACTTATGCATATGCTTAATGGGCCTTCGTGCTCCCTGCCGGCCGTGGGACAATTGGCCACACGCAGCGTTGACGTGGAATGTATTGATTGAACATGTCCAACACGGCTCCATTAACGACGAGAATTCACTAAAGGGCCTTTTCTCGGCTGCTGTCTTACTACAATCATCCCTTCCTGGCTTGGCAGCTGAACTAGCTGCAGCTTGACAGCTGTCATGGTTGGCTCGATCAGAGACACGGGCCATCGCGAGCGGCTGAAGCCGAGGGGACTGAAGATCGAATTGTCTCGAGGGAAGTGATCGACTTTGACTATTGAAGGTGCGAATGGCTTGGATTCATCATTATTGTCTCTCCATTGACCGAAAAGTACTCTGTCTTTCATAAACTATTGGCCAACATGTATCATGACCTCAATAGTTTCAGTCATTAGAGAATCCCTTGCTGAATATCTCCGGCCGGAATACCTTCCGGTCTGCAGGTCTCAGTTTCTGTGAAGAAATGATGCCTAAAACGCCACTCCTGTGTCATATGGCATTCCGTAAAACATGTCACGAAAATGCCGTGCATATGTACGAGATGTTGATCTTGTCTAAGGGACGGGAAGAAGGGAGGGACTTCATACGTCAGCTCTCGGCAGATGAAGATACGCTTCTATTGAGCAGTAGAGGATACATAATCTCGTAGAATCCAGATTCGTTCTCCCATCTCTTTCAACACTCCCAGGACATCCTATCTATCATCTAAGTCACAACTCCAACAACCCAATTCGTCATGTCTGTAAAGAAAGCCGACAAACAACACGAGTGTCATGAGCGTCACGAGCGTCACGATGAGTTTGATGCTGTTCATGCATACTTCATTGGACCCAAGGGCTCTAATCTCCCTGACTTTAGAGCCAACATCAACACCATTCTCGATGAGCTCCTCGTTGCACGACAAAGCTATTATCCCGAGGATCAGGTATATCCCAATCCCATCCTTCCTCTCGCAATCCACCAACCTTGAGTAGGCCTTTATCTCCAAGGATTACCGCAGGTCTCCTGTGTTCCTGAAGGCTAGATCTGATCTCCGTCTCGCTACCGAAAAAGTGGCACAGCTTCTTGGAGAACACTCGGTGCCTTTCTGGTCACCTCGCTATGAGGCACACATGTGCACTGACTTGACCATGTCATCTCTGCTCGGGTACTTCATGACCATGCTGTACAACCCGAACAACGTCGCTCTCGAGGCTAGTCCTATGACAACCATGGTTGAGCTTCGGGTCGGGCAGCAGTTGTGTAACCTGTTCGGGTACAACACTGATGCACAGAAATCCCCGGTTAGCTGGGGCCATATTTGCTGCGATGGTACCATTGCAAACCTCGAGTCAATCTGGGTTGGTACGTTTGATCTGAACCACATCCCCTTACGAGAGACTTAAGGGTGTTTACTAACAAAGAGTACAGCTAGAAACATCAAGTTCTACCCTCTCAGTCTCTGCCTTGCGCTACGCCGCGGAAAGCTCCAATTCATCTCGGAGAGGTTCTACACAACTTCCTGCTTCCACGCTTCCAAGAAGACACTCTTCAAGGATCTCAAAGGATGGGATCTTCTTAACCTTCGCTCTGATGTCATTCTCGACCTCCCAAACGAGCTGAACAAGCAGTTTGGTATCACCAGCAAGTTCCTTGAGAGTGCTCTCAACGAGTTCAACATTCAGACTATCGGTCGTGAAGTACTTGAGCGGGAATTCCAGGTCAAGAACCCGATCAAGTATTTTGTCAGTAAGACTCGGCACTATTCCTGGCCAAAGGGAGTCGGTAAGTCATTTTCCTCGGATGTGAATAATCTCAATAGTTACTGATACAGGTTGACTGCTAGCAATTGCTGGCCTAGGGTCAGGAAATGTGGTTGGCGTAGATGTCAATAACGCCGCTCAGATTGACATCAAACTCTTGGAACAGCATCTGCATGACTGCGTCAAAACCGAGACCGCCGTGTTTGCAGTCGTCGCCATCATCGGATCCACCGAAGAGGGTGCAGTTGATAGACTGACCGAAATTCTCCAGCTACGCAAGAAGTTCCAAGAGGAACATGGCTTATCCTTCCTTGTCCATGCTGATGCTGCTTGGGGAGGTTACTTTGCCACAATGATCAACCCTGACAGACGCTACAGTGTTGAGGACCAGCATTCCACCAAACCTGAGCCGGAGTGGTACTTGGATCCCAAGACGGTCGAGGACATCAAGGCTATGGCTGATGCAGACTCGATCACTGTGGATCCCCACAAAGCTGGTTACATTCCGTATCCCGCGGGAAGTTTGGTGTACCGTGATGGAAGGATGAGACACCTGGTGACATGGTCGGGTCCATACCTTTCTCAGGGATCTGCCGAGAATATTGGCGTCTATGGAGTTGAGGGCAGGTAAGTTCATTGCAGCAGAGCTCCCCATATATCGTCGACTAATATTTCTCGTTAGTAAACCTGGTGCGTCGGCCATGTCCGCGTGGTTCTCCAACCAAACCATCGGCCTGAACCATAATGGATATGGCAAATTGCTGGGCGAAGCAACATTCACAAGCGCCAGGGTAATCCTTTCAACAATGTCTCTTTTTCTTCAACTGCTAACAGTTCCCAGCTATCTGCTCACTACGCAACCATGATTAACAAGGACTTCATTTGTGTCCCATTTAACATGTTGGCCGCTGAGAACCACGGTAGCAGAGGGTTCCTCTCCAAACCGGTCGAGAAGCAGCGAGACAAGATTCGCGATCTCATCATTGGAAAAGACGATCACGAGGTCTTTGCCTCCAAAGACGCCATGAAGATCATCCGCGATCTGGGTTCTGACACCAACATCAACTGCTTCACGCTCAACTGGAAAGACGAGAATGGAAAGTTGAACACCGATTTGGAAGAGGCCAATTACCTTATGAAGAGGGTTGTTGACAGACTCTCGGTCACGTCTGCTGACACCGACCCTTCCAAGATTCCCATCTTCCTGACTTCAACTTCGTTTCTGAATGAAGACTATGGCTCATGTGCTCACAAGTTTATGGAGAGAATGGGCGTTGGACAGTCAGACCAGAGTCTCTTCGTCATTCGAAACGTGGTCATGAGTCCATTTCCAACTCGCAAGAACTTCATCGACACGTTGATGAATGATCTGGAGCAAGTTATCAGGGAAGAAGTTGAGGTTTGCCGAAAGAGGAACAA
The DNA here is from genome assembly GCA_013623715.1 of Fusarium verrucosum. NCBI lineage: Eukaryota > Fungi > Ascomycota > Sordariomycetes > Hypocreales > Nectriaceae > Fusarium > Fusarium verrucosum. Next base: position 39,011 of record JABFFJ010000092.1, read on the forward strand.
GCCTGGCAAGAAGAAGGTCCAGTTCCTTGTACAAGGATCACCCGGTGCTTCTGAGGTGTTCTTGTCCTTCCAGGCTTCATTCCACAGCGCGACCAAGCGACAGCAGATCATCCTGTCTGCGACCCTGGACAACACCTTACGAGACTTTCATAAGGAACTTACGGATGGCAACCAGGATAGCATTGTTATGCTTGAGTCTGATGAGAAGGTGTTCATTGAAGACATTGTCAAAGGCCTCGGCGGCATGAAAGTGATTATGTACGAAAAAGGGACCAAGTAAGTATCGACTCCAGAACATAGCCCACCAGAGTACTAATAATTAGCAGGAAATATCATCAGAGGGATGGTTCTGTAACCCTCAATTCAATTGTCAAGAGCCGACCTCTGAACTCGATTCATCGTGAGATTGAATATCCCTCTGAGTTCATGCCTTTCTACTTGTACGGCAACGAGGCAGAGATCCATTGCTCACACATGCTCGTAACGGCACCCAACATTGCTCTCGCAGCCAACAACGTCACCTTCAACCCAAGTCTCTCATCCGAGATTAATCAACGACAATCAGTCACCGAACTTCTTGCAGAGGGGTTGATTCTCGGACTCTCTGAGATTCCCGAGGCTTCTATGCAGCCTTTCGCGGAGAAGAACCAGGACTTGGCTGAAGAGTTCTTCTTCCGCCAGAACCAGACCTTCAAAGTCAAGATTTGGAAGGATCCCAAGGATGTTGCTGCACATGGGCCGGGACTGCTTGATGATCTGGGACGACACTTGTACGAAGGAGAGATGACTTTGGGAGAGAATGTGTTTGTGGATGCTGAAGGACCGAATGAGGATAAACTGAAGGACAGGAAGGTTGAATCAGACTCGTGGCAGAGAAAGTTGGATGAGGTTGGAAAGATTTTGGATGGCACACACATTTGTTAAGACTAGAGGATGCTTGACTTCCTTTTGTGTCTAACATGACTATGAATAGGCTAGTCCTAGTTTAAATCGGCCTTTAATTGAGTTAGTGACCTTATACAACTAGCGAGTCTTGAGGTATTAATGTCAACAGCCATCAGTTATCGCGCACATTGAATTGAGTGTAAGAAGGTCTGCAAGACACTTGGTTTGCATTGACACTATTTTCTTCCCGACCACCCAAGGAGAGTATTTGCAAAATGTACAACTCAATCATTCCTGTATCGACGTCCATCTCCAAGCCTTTTCCTTTGCTCGGTCAACCTCGAATGACCATTCAAGCGTTCAGATAACCCATCTTCTTCCAAGCTTCTATATAAAGACGAGCTATTTCAGGACTCACTGGCCCCTCATTTGCCATGGTATCAGAGTGCTCCTGAGTATTCGCCGTATCCAGAATTAGCCCCCCGCATGACATGCGCTCGAAATGATGGTCCAGAAAGTCGACAAGACGAGAGGCTGGATTCTCCGTCTCGGCAAGAAGCGGCGAACGGCGAACACGCTTGATCCAACTCTTGAAGGGGATTATAGCGTGTGGTGAGATGTCAAGCGCGGCTGCCAGCACAGGTGACATGGCTTTCCACTGCTGGCCTACAGGATTGTCAATGTGGTAGACGGGATAGGCATCAGGGACCTGGGCCTGGCCGATCTTTAGCAGATCTGCCATGGCGCCCGCGCAGTGGTCAACTGGTATCCATTGAAGTATTCCATCGAGGTCAGGCCATGCGCGGAGAGCCTGGGCAGATTTGACCAGGAATGCGAAGTGTTCCACTGGATTCCAGAAGCCGCTGGTAGAAGAGCCGGCAATCTGGCCTGGCCGCACGACCATCGCTCTAAACAGGCCTGGGTACTTGTGGAGAGTCTCATCGAGCATTCTCTCGCAAACCCATTTGGCCTCAGCATAGCCGCTCGGCAGGACAGCAGAGAGAGGAACGCGGTCCTCAAGAACACGCGACTGTCCTGAGAAACCGACCACACCTATTGAGGAGACAAACTGGAAACCGACACGGACGGGGGAAGTGGTATCGCGGGTAGCCATTGAGCGAGCAAGATCAAGGAGGTTTCTCATGGCCTGCAGCTGTGGTTCAAAGGCGCCTAGGGGTCGAGTGCCGCTCATGGGCCATGCGTTATGGACGATATGAGTGCCGTGCTGCACCAACCAGGCGTACTCGTGTGGTGGCAGACCCAGCTGTGGCTGGGAGGTATCTGTCTCTAGGACACGAAGTTTGGCGCGAGCACCGGGTGACAACGCGATGCCCCGAGATACAAACGCCTCTGTCTGTCGCTTATCGACTGGTATACCGCTGTTGCTGCGGCGGTTAAGACACACAACCTGCGCAACAGTCGGGTTCTCGGCCAGCTTCTGCACCAAATGGGAACCCAGACTTCCTGTGGCGCCAGTCACTAGGACTACGGCGCTGAGATCCCGTCTGCTGGGTTTCTTGTTCTGCTGTCCATGCCTCAACTCAATGCTTCGGTCACTAAGGGCTTGCAGATTCGGCGTAGCCCAGCGGTCGGAATATTTTGTCACAAGTCGCTCCGCCTCGGCCGTGCGACCCACAACGTCCGGCGCTAGCTCCGGCCCGGACTCCAACGCCGGAGCGGGCTTCGGCAGTCGAGGACCCTGGGTTCCTGAAGCCATCGCAATAATGACCTTTTGGAACGCATTCTCGGGTAAGTTGCCGTCGGTCCAGTCGACATGTCCAAACCCTGCGGTATGCAGCTCGCGCTCCCAGTGCTCAGCTGTGACAACAGCATGGTGTCGTCCGTCGTCGAATAGCCACCAGCCTTCGAGCAGACCAAAGACAAGATCAATACAGGGAACGACCTCGGTCATTTCAAGAATCATGAGGAATCCATCTGGACGTAGAGCCCGGCGCACATTGGACGCTGACACAACCAGGTTGTGCGTAGCGTGGATGGCGTTACTGGCAAGCACCAGATGCTGTCCCTGAAGCTCTTCCGCCGGCGGCTTCTCAATGTCGTGTACAGCGAACCTCATAAAAGGATACAGTTTGCCGAACCGCCGGCGTGCGTTGGCGACCATGGACGGTGATATGTCTGTGAACGTGTATTCCACCTTCATGATGCCCTGCTCTTCCAGCGATGCCAGGAACGGCGCCATGACAAGTGTTGTACCTCCTGTACCAGCCCCCATCTCCAATACCTTGAACGTCTCGCCCCTTCCACTGCTTTGGATAGTCTTGGTCAGAGACTCAACCACGTTACGCATTTGGACGTAGTTCATGCGGTTGAACAAATGCTCGCAGTACATAGCCGCCGTCAGCTCTCGTCCTTCTGCGCTGCCGAAGAGGACGCGAATGCCATCGGTCTTGCCGCTGAGGACGCCTGCGAGTTGTTTGCCAGCGTAGTATGTCAGACGATTAGGCACGGCAAACTCAGGCTGCGAAGCCAGCAGTTCCTGGAGGATGACATCGCTCGTCTTGCGAGGGCCAGCAATGTGCGTTCGTGTAAGCTGGCCGCTCACGACGTCAATGTCAACCAGACGAGCGTCTTGTTCGAGGAACTCGTACACGCAGTTCATCAAGCGCCCGTGCTGGGGAAGAAACGGTACGCGGTCAAGCAGCTGTCCTGGCGTGGCGGTGCGGAGGATTGAGCCCAGTTCATCGAATGCTTCAACAACGAGTGCTGTGCAAAGACGGTTGCTTCCTGCTAGGCAGGTCTTTTCCGTCTTGTCGATTCCGTACTCGCGCATGAGGCTATCCGTGGCCATCTTGACTTCGCCGAAAGACTTGAGCACATCCTCTGATGACAATGTTAGATGGCTCACGGCTGGTTGTGCTGGTGGCGGCCTGGACTCGGCTTTGGGCGGAGGAGGAGTGTAGATGTCCCGCTTTGGAGATTCTGAGCTTGAGGATCCTTTATCTCCATCTGACCAGGCTCTTTCTTCATCGCTACTAGATGATGAGTCGGCGTCATCCTCAATAACCCCATCATCAATCCCTGTAGCGGCACCATCTGCGCCAAACAAGGCATTGGAAACGCAGGCGACAAACTTGCGAAGGTTGGTGGCCTCCATCTGCTCATTCTGATCCAGCTTGCATTTAAACGCCAGTTCGACCTCACGTGCCAACTCCATACCCATCAGAGAGTCAATGCCAAAGTCGGCCAGCTCAGAGTCGAGTTCCATCTCGTGAGGTTCGATACCAGACACACTGGCGACGAGGTTGCGTACCTCATCAGTAATGTCCCGTCTGCCAGAAGACGACTTCTCCTTCTTTGGCTTCTCCTTGCTCTGCTTCTTTTCTGTCGTCTTCTTACTCGGTTTCTCGGCGGCCGGGTTCGTATCGGTAACATGTGAAGTCGTGGCAGCAGGCTTGTTTCGCAGCACCGACTCATCTGTTGTCATGCGCGCCAGCATCCTGCTCATAGACGACTTGGCCACCCGTCCGTACTGTACGCCCAGCATGACTTCAACAAGCAGACCCGTCTCAGCATCAAAGACAAACAGGTCTGTCATGTACGCCTTGTCGCCCTGACGCGTATGGCGGGCATACACATTCCACACGTCCGTCTCAGCTCTGGGTCGAGCCCTGGTCGAACGCATGGATACTTCACAACCCGTCGCGATGTACATGTCCCCAGGAGGTAGGTCCGTCATCAAGTTCACCCAGAGGCCACCGACCTGGCTGAAGCTATCGCTCAGGGGCATGTCTAGCCAAGTATCTCCACGATGGCGGCTGGGCAGACGGACCTGACCAGCGCACTCATCTCCACGGCCCACGAGGTAGCGGACACCGCGGTACATTTCGCCGTAGTCAACAATGGGCTCGAATGCTCGGTATACATTGCGACCCTGTAGAACTTCGATGTCTTCTGCGTCCAGTGTCAGGTTCAGCAATTCCTGGCATCGGGCGTGGCCAACGATTCGTTCGAAGTGAGAGAACTGCTGCAGAGAGGAGACGTCTGTGGGTTGGCGCATATACACGAGAGCTTCAGCGTGGGTCTGGATTTCATCTGCATCGTTGACGCTGACACTGAATATGTGGATATTCCACTGCTCATGGTCCTTATCAAGGGCCGATAAGTCCATGTAGAAACGGCGGGTTGGGTCTACACAAATTGGCGTGTGGTTGACCATGTCTCGAACCTCAGGCTGTACACCATCTTCCTTCCAGCCTGGATGCAGGCTGAACAGCGCCTCAATAAACATGTCGCACTCAAGCGTGCCGGGACAGATGGGTGCTGTCTGCGCAATCACATGGCCCTGGATGAAGTTGTTGTACTTGTCTGAGCCTGTTTTGATGCGGAAGCGAGGCTTCATCTTGTGGTCGTCTTGGTAGCCTTCAAAGGTCCAGAGACCCAGCATCTTTGTATCCATAGACATGTCTTCCGTCTGCTGTTGGTTCCCTGCCACAAGTGCCTTGGCGGCCTCGTTGATCACATCACGGGCTGACTTCATTGGGAGCCAGTGACGCGACGACTTGTTGAACTGGTATGGCGGCAGGAGTAACTGTGAGTATTCACGCGTCTGTAGAGCGTGATGAGCCCAGAATGAAACGCGCAGACCTTGTTTCCACAAAGATACGGTGGCATCTGTTAGTCCATCGAAGCCCTTGTCGGTGGTTACGGAAACGGCTTGAAAGTGATGAGAGTCTGGCGAGCTGGTCTGGCTTTGAGCGAGAGCCCTTGATGCCATGACAGTAATGGTTGAGTTGGAACCTGCTTCGAGGAAGATGGCCTGTGGATGACGCTTGGCAAGACGCTGAAGGGCGTGGTTGAAGAAGACAGGTTGGCGCATGTGTCTAGGCACGAAAGTCCAGTCCACTTCGTTTCCATCGACAGGAGTCTCGGTTGCGCGCTCAACGGGGATGATGGGTTTGTTGAAGGTTAGCTTCTTTCCAACCTCGCCCAGGTCATCAACCAGTTTGTCGACGAGGGCCGAGTGAAAAGCATTCGTGACATCCAGTCGTTTGCTCTTGATGCCATTGAACTTGTCCAGTATAGCCTGTACCGCATCAATAGAGCTGGTTGATCCGGCAATGGTGAAGCTGCGGGGACCGTTGTAACAGGCAATACTGGCAGACCCATTCGACTCACGATTTGCTTCTTGCAGAAGGTCATGGACCTGTGCTTCATCGGCTTCGATGGCCATCATGGCTCCTGGATCGTCACCCCACGCATCGCGTACCAGTTTGGATCTCGATGCCACGAGCTTAACTGTGTCTTCCAAGCTGAGAACACCGGCCACGCACAGCGCCGTGATTTCTCCAAAGCTGTGGCCTACAACATTGAAAACCTTGTTGCTGAGGCCGCAGTCCATCCAGCTCTTGGCGCAGGCATATTGCATAGCAAACAGCATGGTCTGCAGCTTGACTGTATCTCGTACTGGCTCCCGCGAGAAGATGTCAGGGGCAGAGTAGATGCTGGTAAGACCAAGAGATGTGATGACGGCATCGCAATCATTCAGGTGTAGTCGCAATACTGCTGCGCTGTCAAATAGCTTGCGATCCAGCCCGACAAATCGCGACACCTGGCCGCCGAAACACAGAACGACAGGCCTCTCGGCCTTGGTTGGCGTGATGCCTACTTGCATTGAATCTTCTTCGCCCGTAACACGAGCGACATGATCCAGCTTTTCGTGCAGCTCAGCTACCGTACGGCAGGAAAGGACGAGGCCCTGGGGTAGACCACGGTTAGACTGCCGGTTCACGTTGAATGAGATGTCGGCCAGTGTCGTGTCTGGGGGGCATAATCGCAGGTATGGACCCAGCTTGGCAGCGTAAGCGGCAATTGACCTCGCGTCAAGACCTGCAATCCAAAAAGGATGTCTCTTCTCCTCGGCATGGTAGCCGAACTTGGGCGCAGACAGGTAATCGGAGGGCGGCTGCTTGACCACGAGGCTTGCGTTGGAACCACAGGCACCGTAGTTGTTGAGGAGAGCAATCTTTTTCTCCTCTACCCATGGACGTAGCTTGGTTACCACTTCCATCATGTCGTCTGGCTGCACATGAATGTTGCGGTTCATCTTGGTAAAGCTGGCTTGAGGGGGAATGAAGCCGCCGCGCATCATCATGATGATCTTCACCAGCGCGATGGCACCGGACGCGCCCTCAGTGTGACCAATGTGCCCTTTGACAGAGCCTATGGGCAACTTCTGATCACGGATGGGGCCTCCAAGAGCAGAACGAATACTCTCGTACTCAGCCGGGTCACCCACAGGGGTTCCAGTACCATGAGCCTCGACCAGCGAGATGTTGCGAGCTGTGACATTGGCTTTGCGCATGACATGTTCAAATAGCAATGATAGAGATGGTGCATTGGGGACAAATAAGGGGGTGGTGTTCTGGTTCTGGTAGACCACCGAAGCAGGGATGGTGGCCAGCACAGGGTTTCCATCTCGCACTGCGTCCGATAGCTTCTTCAGAAAGACAAAGGCCAGGCCCTCGGCGCGACAGTATCCATCAGCGCCATCGTCAAAGGGCTTACACTGTCCTGTAGGACTGACGAAGCTACCGGCGCTGAGGTTCTGGAACCACAGCATGTTGGTGACTGTGTTGGAACCTCCGGCCAGCGCAGCCGTGCAATCGCCCGACAGAAGGTTCTGGCATGCCGTGTGGATGGCTACAGCTGAGGAAGAGCACGCCGTGTCAAACGTCATGCAGGGTCCGGTCCAGCCAAAGTGGTGTGATACCCGGCCGGTGATGAAGCTCTTGAGGGCTCCCGTTGCAGTGAAGGCGTTGGGCTCGTGGCAGGTAATGTTGTGCTCGTAGTCGACTCCGCACGAACCCAGATACACACCGACATGCGACTTGTCGCGTTCGTCTACTGTTGTCTCGGTGAAGTATCCCGACTGCTCAACGGCCTGGTACGCGGCCTGTAGAACAAGACGACTCTGCGGATCCATTGCGGCTGACTCGCGGGGGCTTCGTTTGAAGAACTTGTGGTCAAAGGCGTCGGCGTCCCGGAAGAAGCAGCCGTAGTACTTACGGTCAGGATCGCTGTCTGGTGGTTCGCGGAATAGCATGTCGTGCATGAGCTTCTCTCTGGTTATCAACTCGTGCTGTGACTGGCCTGTCTGGAGCATCTCAACAAACTCGGCCAGGTCATCGGCTCCTGCTGTCTTGACTGACATTCCAACTACAGCAATGGTGTCTTTGTCGGCTTCAAGAGCTGAGGGTGGTGGTGGTGGTGGTTTTGTGTCAACATGTTGCGTTTGTGGTTGCGGCTGGATATCGAGTACTGCCCTGGGAGATGTCATGGTGATCGTGCTCTTCTTGTTGTCCGGTAGATCTTCAAAATGCACCTGTCGAGTTCCAATGCTACGCATGAGGGTTGGCGGGACACATCTCTCAAGGCCAAACGTAACGACAAAGGGTGTCTTGCCTTGGGTGACGGCCGAGAAAGTCCCATACCAGTTGCACTGCTCAACCAGGATGGCTTTTAGAACCATATCTGTCATGTTGCCTGCATCTGGAGGTATAGGTCTACCCTCGGCCTGGTTGTTGTATGTCGGAAGAGCGAGAGAGGCTGCGTTGGCGTACTGCAGATCAGCAAAGTCTCTACACATGTCGACGAGTAGTTCCGCGTTGCGTTTCCTATCTGGCTCTGGACTATGTATGTGACCTTTGATGCCAATCTCTGCAGCCGTGATACCAGCAGCCCGGAGTTGGTTCAGGAGAATGGCAGCGGTGCGCTGCGACGTGGTCAGGGTAGCCCGCGTCTCGTCATACAAGACAGCAACATAGGCGTTGGGAGAAAGGTTCTCAACTATTCGCGTCACCTCGTCCGCCTGTTTCTTGCCACGCCATGCTATGGCATATGACACGGAGCCGCCTTTCTCGCAGGCCTTGTCCCATGCTTCTTGGACGTCGATCAACGCACCGATCAGCATGGCCAGTCGTACGGCTACGGCGCCGTACTTGTAGAACTCGTCCCTGTTACCAGCGCTTGCCACGGCAACTGCGGCTAATAGCCCGGCGCAGAAACCCAACGGCTCGACCTTGTGGCCACCTTGTTGCTTCTGACGCGAGACTACATCAGCCTGTAAGTCCGCGGTCTCTTCGGTAGCCGTGAGCTCCAGATAGCGCCAGTACTGAGTGAGCTGGATTAGTACCACTAGCGGGCCGACGACTATACTGGGTAGGTTGACATTGTCGTCCTGTGTCATGTTTGTATCGACGGTGCCATGACGCAGCCACCGGTCAAGGTCGGCTAGTTGGCTGCGGCCTGAGATTGTGCTGGCCATGTTGGGTATCTTGGCGGCAAGCTCATCATAATACTTTGGAAGGCCAGCAATGGTTTCTAGTAGCCAGCCTCTGTGGATGCTGTGAGACAAGGGTCGAATCAGCTTGTCTACTGACTGCTTGGTGAAGGTACCGACGTGAGGACCAAAGAGAAATATGGTTCTGTCGCAGGCGCCATCTTGGTGTTCGGATATTCCAGTCATTGTGGCTAAGGAGTTACCTTCAAGGAAAGGTAAAGACAAGGATTTCGAGACAAAGACAAGTACTTCAAGTTGTGTTGCACGCTATACAAGAAGTATAAGAAGCTTTAGATTCCTGATACTCCTCTGCGTGTTACTGTCGGAGAGCTAGAATATATGTGTGAGGGGATACCTCAACCATGTAGAGAACATTTGAATGACAGGTAGCCTAGCTGCACTGAAATTCAGTGTGATAATGTTAATAGTAACAGACCTTCACTGCATTGGCTAATGTCGACATACCAGGGTCTCGGCATCCGAAAGGCCCCTGAGCCTCATCTCATAGAACCGGGGCTGAGATCGGCGGTTACGGCCTTTTGTGGGCTATCAAGTCCGAAAGTCCGCAGTATTTAGGAAGCTCTCACGTCAGCCCGGACTGAGCCCGTCAGGGTCCGGGGAAATGGTGACAGGTCAGAATTTAGATTAGGCAGAATAGAGACTGTCCGGAGTCTTTTCTAGCCCTATCGAGCTTCACTGGAACGATATAGAGCAATCTCTAAATGGGGAAGATGGTGAAGAGATCCACATGAAGCTTTTCACATCGGCTGCCGGATCGCTCTCTGGTAGTAGCTGTCAGGGGCTTGCGTATTATCCTCAGATGTGAGGAGATTTGTTCTTTGCTGATGTTCAGGGCTTGAAGTTCATTTTACGAAACAGAGGCAAAGAGCAGGCACCCAAGTAGTATCTCATTTATCTACGTGTAGGCACAGAGAAGGTGAACATCTGATTTAAGGAAGAATTGGTCTTGAAAAAGGGCAGTTATACCATTGCCGTTCAAACTAACTCAAAACGAATGATCTTATTCTTTTATAGCGGTTGTGCTCATGTAAGTAAAAGGAAATCTAAGCACACGCAGCTTAATGTATCATGCTTGTAGCAAACTTCTCATATTCCTTCTTCGACTCATCCACCATGCCATCCACATCAAAATACCCAATCCTGTTCGCCCGCCGCTCAAACTCGGCCTTGACCTTGGCACTGTCCTCACCTGTATCAGGATACCGCCACTCGTATATATCGCCAATTTCCCGTGAGCTCTGCACCAACCACTGACTACGCTCCATGCGGACAGCACTGAAAGCCTGCAACGAAGCCTCGAGAAATGGTCCTCTGGTATTCGTTGGCAGCGACTGGACTTGCTCGAGTAACTCAGCCAGAACAAGAGCATCCTCGACGCCCATGCAGGCACCCGCACCGTGAAAAGGACTGCTTGCATGTGCTGCATCGCCGGCAAGACAGACGCGGCCAGAAGCGTACGTAGGTGCTGGGTTCTCAGCCATGTCAAAGACGCCGTACTTGGGGATTTGTTCTGGTAGAAGACTGATGATTTCGGCTACGTGAGGACCCCAGTTTTTGAGTGCCGTAGCGAGCTCTTGGCGCGTGCTGGTGGCGGTCATGGTGAAGGGATCTGGCCAGTCTTTGGGGTCGTGCATGGCGAAGAATATGTTGTACATTGCTCCGTTATTGACCTATTCAACATTAATTAGCTACCTTGGCCATTCGTTTTCAGACTGCTCACGAACAGGAAATGATATCATGTGGGCATCAGGGCCCAAGTGAAGACAGTAGTCGTTGGCCTTATCGGCGCCCAGAGCTTCAATGGCGCCGGGGAAAGGAACAAGAGCTCGGAATACCGCCTTATGAACGTAGCTTGGGTGGGAAGCTGGATGATCCTCGCCCAGTAGAAGCTTGCGGGTTACTGAGTGTATTCCATCGCAGCCGATGACTAGCATAGCAAACATGTCAGAAATCACGATATAATATGAGTGGAATGTGAAGAACTAACCAACATCTGCCTCTGCAGTTGTCCCATCAGCAAATTTCAATACAACCTTATCACCTCCATCGTCATCCGTGTAATTAACGAGCTGCTTGCCAAATTTCACGGCACCCTCAGGTAGCTGGCCCGTCATGCCGTCCAGGAAATGAGAACGCAGACAAGCCCAAAAGGCCAAATCTCCCTCAGGCGAATCAAAGAGCAACGAGCTCTCTTCATCCATGGCGGATTCCTTTGTTCGCGGGTGAAAACCGTCCCAGTAGCGAACTTTTTCATGGGGACTCTTTCGACCGACCTGGGCCAAAACCTCGAGGACGCGCGGGTTTAGACGCTGCATGCATTCCCGGGCAACTCGTGTGAAGGCAATTGCTGCTCCAATCTCTTGGAATTTTGCGGTGCGTTCATAAATGACGACGCTCATTCCGCGGTGCAGAAGCCCGAGGGCTGTCATGACCCCGATGATGCCGCCTCCAACAATTGCGACTTGTAGAGGAGGCTTGGAATCATCATGTTTCTGGCCGTTTTGAGACATGTCTGCCATTATTTTCAAAGTGTTTGCTGGTTTCTATGACAGAAAGTGAACTTGATCGATTTTCTTGGAGCTAAGCGCAAAATCACATCTTGATGGCTGGGTGTAACTAACTATACGGTCATTTACATTATAGTTTGTATTACCTCAAATTGTACATCAACCTATGGAAATGAATTTTAGGTCGTACAAAGTCAGCACAATTTCCATATCAACGGGCTCCGAGTCTCGTCGACCGCGATCTTGGCGGCGCATCTTTACGGAGTAGAAATTCTCCGTCATTAACCCCATGTCTCGGTAGCGGGAGTAGCACGGAATTAAGCGTCTTGGCTATTTTAGTATTCCGGGGCTAGATTGGACCCCTGTCATCTTCCTTGTTAGCCGTTGTCATGCGCGTATGACTCCTGCGAGATAAGACCTTTTATTATACAAATGCTCAGTTCAAATGACATATTTCGTAGCAGTGGAACGTGGTGTTATATACTCATCTGGACCAAATCTCTACCTCACATCAAAATACACAAACTTTAACCCTAATTTGTTTTGAGATTTCCTACCGTTTCGATGGCAATTGAATCTGATCCTACCCTACACCTCCCACGGATTCTCTGCCTTCACGGCGGAGGCACCAACGCGCGCATATTCCGGGCACAATGCCGAGTGATTCGCGCTCATCTAAAAAATTCATTCCGTCTTGTATTCGCAGAAGCTTCCTTTCCCAGTCCACCAGGCCCAGATGTTGAGCCTGTCTACGGCGACTGGGGTCCCTTCCGATCATGGCTTCCAGCCCGCAACAAGATTGACATTAGCAGCATTGACGCCTGCGTCGAGGCCGCTTTGCTTGCTGACAACAATGTCGGTGCGACCGGAGAGTGCGTGGGCGTGTTGGGCTTCAGCCAGGGGGCAGGAGTAGCAGCCAATTTGCTGTTGAGGCAGCAGAAGAGGAACCAGAGAAAAGACAAGACACATGGTGACGGGGAAGGGTATCGCTTTGCTGTCTTGATGGCCGGACAGGCACTTTCGCTTCCAATGGATATTGATGTCGCAGATGATGATGCTGGATTGCTGCAGATGCCGACAATACATGTCCATGGGCTAAGAGATCCCATAACTGAGGCGCATAGAAGTCTACTTGGTTGCTGTGCTCATAGATCTGATGTGCGGCTTGTCGAGTGGGATGGAGATCACCGAGTGCCAATTGCGACAAAGGACGTGGCTGCGGTTGTGGCTGCGATTCAAGAAGTTGCTTTCCAGTGCGGGGCTTCAGACAATTAAACAATTAATAAATTGAATTATTTTGACATCATAAATAAATATGCTTATTACTTGGTGTGCGCGACATCCATGTCTTCCGTGCATCTTGGACCTGCTATGACCTACTAGTTAGCCAAAAGCCAAGCAACTCACGGATGTCACATCAGATCAGATAAATGAGATAATGTAGTAACACTATAATTTTAAACCCTCATTTATTCTTGAAAGATAGACACGTTTACGTTTCAAAGCTCGTTATTAGATGAATCATGGACGTCATTGATCGATGCATTTGTGGTCCGGGTCGAGCGGACTCCGTTCTTGTCCTCCCCAATTGAATCAAGTTCGGCTTGATAAAGGACCCGAGACAAGATCGGATTCCGCCTTGAACTGAAGTGACACGCCTTCCCAAAAGAAGTGACTTTTATAAATGTTTTGTCTTGTCATTCGCACTTGCCCATATAATGCATCTTTGATCTTGACTTACTTGCCGTCCGTCAACGATTAAGCCGCGACCAAAACTCATCTCACAAAACATGGCAGAAATAACTGAACAAACAACAACGTACGATCCGGAGCGTTCCCCGACCCTCGCGGCGCAGGAAGAAAGCGAGGTTGAAAAGAATAACTCAAGTAGTGATGAAGAAGAGGAATACAAGCATGTTTATCCCGAAGGGTTTGCGCGGTACCAAATCCTCTCGGCCGTTATTCTATCCTATTTCCTTGTCTACCTTGACCTCGCCATCATGTCTACCGCAACTCCATCCATCACTTCCACCTTTGACTCCATCGTGGACATTGGCTGGTATGGAGGAGCCTACCAACTTGCCAGTGCAGCATTTCAGCCCTTGAGCGGCAAAATCTACACCTTTTTCTCCATCAAGGCAAGCCTCCCATCACCACTCACTTACTTTATCATCTCGATTCTAACACCTAGCTGTCTAGTGGTGTTTCCTCATTTTCTTCACAGTCTTTGAAGTTGGGTCGGCAATCTGTGGAGCGGCCCAGTCGTCAACCATGTTCATCATCGGCCGAGCCATCGCGGGCTTAGGATCTTCAGGCATCACGACCGGGGCCTTGACCACCATCGCCGCTGTTCTTCCCACCAGGAAACAGCCTCTCTTCATGGGAGTTACGATGGGTATTAGTCAAATCGGCCTTGCATCTGGCCCTATTATCGGTGGCGCTTTTAGCGCAAATGTTTCTTGGCGGTGGTGTAAGTGCCTCGATAAGTCTTCACTGGGGCGGTAACTCACTCTTTCTGGTGATAGGTTTCTACATCAACCTCCCTCTTGCAGCTGTAGTCTGCGGATTTCTCCTCTTCCGGAATGTGCCAGAACCGAAACTCAAACCCCCAGTGCGGGAGGTTCTTAGCACGGCCATCAAGTCGCTGGACCTGGTCGGATTTTCCCTTATCTGCCCCGCCGCCATCATGTTCTTCCTGGGACTCCAGTATGGAGGAAACGAACATCCCTGGGATAGCGCTGTGGTGATCGGTTTGTTGGTAGGAGCTGCTGCAACCTTTGCTGTCTTTCTCTTCTGGGAGTCTCGCCAAGGAGATAATGCCATGGTGCCATTTGCTATGCTTAAGAACCGCGTCATCTGGTCCGCCGCCATGACTCTGTTCTTCAGTTTGTCTGGCATCCTCATGGCTGACTACTACCTTGCTATTTTCTTCCAGGCGGTCCGTGATGACTCTCCCCTCATGAGTGGTGTACACATGCTGCCGACAACTCTCGGCTTGGTTCTCTTCACCGTGGTGTCGGGTGTTATGAGTGAGTGACTCATGTCTTTTGCATCGTTGTCAATCTAACCAAGTTTTCTTGTAAAGTCGATCTTCTAGGTTACTACCTTCCGTGGATTCTTCTGGGCGCTGCGCTATCCTCCATCGGTTACGGACTCCTCTCTCTTTTGAGTCCAACCACTACCGTGGCATCTTGGATCGGCTATCAGATTCTTTATGGTGTTGGCAGCGGCGGCGCAGCCTCTGGCGTAAGTTGATATCCTCTCACGCCTAATTCGTCAACTAAACTAACTCTTTAACAGCCCTACATTGCAGTTCAGAACCTCGTTCCTCCAGCACAGATACCCATCGCCATGTCAATCGTCATCTTCACCATGAACGTTGGTGCTGCTACAAGTCTAATCGCCGCAAACGCCATCTTCAGTAACAGCCTCCGTAATGAGCTTCAGAAGCGCATTGCCACCATTGGCGTCCCGCCAGAGACCATCGTCGGCGCTGGAGTTCGATCCGTTCGTCAGATCGTGTCTGGGTCCGCCCTGGCAGCTACGCTTGAGGCTTACTGCAAAGCCATCGACCACGTCATGTATTTCGGAATCGCCGTCACAATCATGGTCATGCCGTTTGCCTGGGGACTTGGATGGAAGGACATTCGAAAAGTGAAAGAGCTCAATGCCATTACTGATGAGAAGCCAGCTCCTAGCCAGGAAACGGCGGAAACCGGCAGAAAGTAGAGTGCGAGGGCTGTAAGACCAAGAAAGGATTCAATAATTGAGGGACTTTTAGAGTCGCTACGATGACTACTGTTTTACTAGAGATATACATGTACGTACTTTAAGCGTCCAGAGCAGGAGTTTTGATCATGACCATTTATCAGCTTCTTTACAAGAGCCACCGTGGTCATCTCAAGAACCATCATTATCAACCAACCGAAGATTGTGCCGAACAGATCCCTAGATGTATTTACTCGTTTCGGGCTTTCCTCATCAATCTCAAGATCGATCAAGACAACACTGCAAAAAGACTCTATGTACAATATAGGCATCATGCACGATGCTCTTTAGGAGTATTTGCCATTAGGCAATACGCCCTGCTTGTTATAGAATACGTTGCGCGGGTCATAGGCAGTCTTGACCTTCTCCAACCTCTTCAAGTTGGTACCCCAATAGTAATAACGTGCCTGATCCGGCTTCTCCTTTGCATCAATGAATCCCGCGTACCCACCATAATATGCCTTGGGCTTGCCACTTTTGGCCACGGCATCTAGATCATTGAGGAAAGATGTAGTCGTGGATGTCACGGCCCCCTTGGTTGAGGCGTACAAGAGAAAAACGAACGCGGCGTCTCGATGAGGAAACGCAGTCTCTGAAGAGGGCACATCATTGCTCTTTCCACCGCCGGCTTGGATCTCAATGGTCCAGCTCTCGGTGCCTGCGTTTGCCGTGGCGAGAAACCTGAACATCTTGTCCACGACCTTGTCCGGGATGCGCGTCTCGGCCCGGAAAATGGTTGACTTGGTGTAGAAAAAGGCTGGGCTTTCTCGTCCCGTCTGCGCGTTCTGATCGGCCCAGAACTGGGAAATTTTGAGGAAGTCTGTGTAGAGTTCAGAGCCGCTTGACTGTGCCTTTGGGAATAGACTTGGAAGCCCTAGCTTGTTGTAGTCCTTCAATGATCCGAAATAGGCCCCAGACATGAAGATGGCGCTACTCGAGACACCAATCACAGTCTGGAGCTCCAAGGGCACACTAGAATTGTAGGTCAAAGTCTGCCATGCTTTAAAAACCGCGGCCCTTGATGAGACGTCGGTGGAATTCCACAGAAAGAAGAAGCTGACGATTTGCTTTGGTGCCGGCAGCGTCTTGAAGACGTATTCTGTGACGATACCATAACTCGCTCCTGCGCCTCGAATGGCGAAGAAGAGGTCTGGATTCTTTGAGGCGGATGCTCTGACGATGGTTGAGTCGGCCAGCACAACCTCGACCTCTTGGATGTGATCAATGGTAAGACCGTACTTTCGCCATCCGTTTCCTGCACCTCCTACGATTCCATGGCCGCCGAGACCGACATGGCCACTGGTACCGTGTGGGACAAATCGCTGGCCGGCATTGTACATGAGCTCATCGAGCTCTCCCAGGCGTAATCCTGGTCCAGCCGCCGCGACATAGGTCTTTTTGTCCATAGAGAAATGCTTCAGATTCTCAAGATTGATGGAGAGCTCTCCAGTAGATGAGCCTGCCACATATCAGCATTGAACTCACGTGGAATATTCGTACGTACCATAGTTGGCAGCGCTGTGGCCGCCGCTCTTGGCCTGCACCTTGTATTTCGACGCAACAGCGCATTTGACAAGAGCAGCAACCTGAGCAGCTGTATGAGGGAATGCTACAGCAGCAGGGACTACTGGATAGTCCAGGTTGTACGGCTCGACGATCTTGTCATAGTTTGGCTGGGAGGGGAACGCCACGAGGCTTGAGTTCCCGGCGACTGCGGCAACGAGGCACTTTGCAAACTTGGATGACGATACCATCGTATACAACGGGCTTCAACGGTATCGGCTTGAGTGAGGGAAAGATGTGAGGGTGGTGAGATTGGTTACTGGTGGCGTTTTTTGTACTTGTAAACTAATGCAAGGGGAGGCCTCAAGTCGTACAATTACTCCGGAGTCCGGAGTCCGATTTTATTTATACCAGGCTGCAACTGTCGGCTTGATAGTCCGTCCGATGTAAGATGTAACACCGGTGCTGTACTACCAATAAATGGCTAATTTAGGAGAGTGAATGAGACAGCGGTTACTTGTTAGGGAGTCAATTACATCACACTTCTTGTTCTAGTCATGAAAGAAAGTAGTAGGAATTAGTTAATGATCATTCTGATGTATAAGTAATAGCTAGTTGTCATGTCTGAACAAGTGGAAAGCATCGAATGCAACGGTTTTAGGTATGGAACTCTACACAGACGTGGTCCCCATGACTCGAACAAACTCCTCCTCAACGTCCGCCCAAACCTTCTTCGCGGTACCGTCTTTCCTCAGCTTTGCCAGAAGTTGTTCTGTCTTGGCCGGTGCTGTCTCGCCTTGATTGGTGATGGAGTAGACACCACTCCCCCTCTTGCCGTCTGTCCCTTGCGCGACAGCGACACTCGAGGATGCCGGAACACCAGCAGCATCCTTATCAGCAGCTGGTGGAAATCTGGCGCTCGTAGCGAAGAACAGCTGACGTTCTCCCGTTTCTTCAATCGGGGTGTAGATAAACGGCCCAATCACTAGGCAAAGAGTGTTGAAGACGGCCTTCACTACGGCGATGATTGGCCCTTTTAGATCATTTCCGTAGTTGGTCTTGACGAAGCCGGGATAGACGTGAATGAATGACACGTTGGGGGCGTTCTTTGCGACAGCTTCTAGTGCAAGTGTCATCATGGAGCTGAAGTGTTTCTGAAGGGAGAGCATAGAGCCGTTGCGGCCCTGGAAGTCGTCCGTGTTAACTGGGCCTTCTTTGGTGCCTGCGAGGACTGTAATCACACGACGTAGATGGGTAGCATTCTGTAGCTGGGGTAGAAGGTTGACGAGGAAGCGAAAGCGGGCGTAGTATGCGATGGCGATGGGATAGTTGAGACCTTCTTCAGTTTCTGGATTAATAGACAGATTAGCTTCTTTCCTCCGAGTGCCAAATCTCATCTTGCTTACCCTTGTTTGGCAACATTGTCCCTGTACTGAGGAATAACAGATTGATCTGCTCTTCCTTTTCCTTGATCTCGCGACAAGCATTATCTACCGATCGCAGCAGACTAACATCGACGCTCTTGAAGATGTATTCTCCTTCATGGTTCAGCTCCTTCAGCTCTTTCTTGATCCGGCTGCCGGACTCTTTGGACCGACCGATAAAGTAGATACGAGGTCGGACCGTATTTTGGACGAACTGCTTCATCGTCGTCTCGCCAATACCGCTCGTTGCGCCAGCGAAGACGGCCACCAGACCAGGCGGTAGAGCCTTTGCGATTTTGGAGTTGGAGGATCGAATCGTTTCTAGCGCGACCATTGTGAGTAAATCCCTCGTTTCTAGGTAAAAGAATGAAAATTAGGGCCGTTTGCTGTGAGAATGAGAGACACTGTTGTGTTGGTGATTTATACCCAACGGGACGGAAAGCAATCGACCCGACCCCGACCGGCGATAAATACTCCGACTGTCGGGCTGATAATTCCCGTGAAAGCGATGGTTACACAAACACGCAATCTTTGCCAACAAGACATACATTGTTTTTAATGCATTCGCTACTTATTCTACCAATTATTATACTACCTACCAGACCCTGCCTATACCCTCAGCGCTCCTCTTCTGTCGCTTGGCCTGCCGTTCTGTGTTACCGCCCTCTTCTATCGTGGTATTCACGCCAAACTCACGCATGCTCCGTAAAAGCTTGGTAAAAAGTTCATCATTCCCCTGTTCGCCGTTCGCATGAGCAATCAGCTCTAGCTTATCGGAAACATGGGAAAGAAGATCTGGTAGGTCCATAATGGTCCGCGCCGCATCATGATCCCAGGCTGCATCTTGAATAGTGCTAGTGAGCCGGTTCAGGGCCACGACACAGCGTGTAAGCTGAGCCCATTGGATTAAAGACATGCCCCTCAACTCAGATGGTGGTAAAGCCAATAAAGTCGACGTGCAAGCCTGTACAGCGCGCATGCATTGCCAGAGACATTGTAGCCGCTCTTGGCGGGATGAAGCAGTTCCATCGTTGGCGCTCATTGTACTTGTCATTCTGCCAAATTGACTAACCATGATCGAAACCATCGAGTTGACTGCATAGGTCGTCTCGCTAATTTGCAATTCCGTCGAGTGTATGTGAGCCATAATGAGTCCCTGATGTGTGAGACCTGATGGAAGCGACATCTGAACCTCTTGTAGCTGTCCTTGTAGTCCTGTGAGCTCCACGAGTGCTGGCAAAGATGTCATTTCCGTTGCAGCCACCTGCCCCTGCTGTAGCTGCTGTTGTTGGAGGATGTGGACAGATTTCTGCGCAAGCAATTGCAGACGGACTTGAATTGCGAGAGTTGCATCTGTGGGAGATTCTCTATCCGTGCTTATGGCGGCAAGGCCAGTCTCCATTTGCGGCGTCCATCGTAAGGCGTCTCCTTTACCGAGGTAGCTCGAGACAACGGAGCTGAGCACAAAACATCCCAGAACAGCGCGGTGCCGCTCTAAAAAGTCTTGCCTCGTCAAATCTGCTGTCGTTTCAGGTCCAGAGGTGAATCCTGGGGTAAACAGCGCCATCATCTGTGCATCATGAGGATCTGGGTCGTCGAGTTGCATCTCGAAAGCTAGCGACTTCGCTTGCAACATGAGCCGCGGCAAACTGCTCTGATTGAGGACGTGGTCCCAGCCCCAAGATATGTATGTCAAAAGGGCCAGTAGCAGATCCATTTTTTCCGCACTGGACTGGTACTCTTCACCCATCATTGCCTCGCAGATTGCCCTCTTCAACTCTTTGCCTCGAGCCACCTTCTCCCGCGCAAGGGGCGACGTCGCGCAAACAATGGCGCGAAACAGGAATGGTCGGTCACGCCGCAGTGTTTGGGCAGTCATGTAAGTAGGTAACTGCACAAAGGCGAAGTGATATAGCATACATGACTGAAACGTATTGAGAAGAGTCTCGGCTTCTGCGTCAGAGATTGGTGGATTTGACTGCTCCGATGTTGTCATAGTCCTAGGTGAGTGGAGCGACTGAATGGTGTCCAAATGGTTTTCATCATATCCTTGGTCGTCATATTCAGGCTGGTCGCTATCCTGAGACTCATCTCCTCCAGTATCCAAGGGCTCGTCTGAGAGTGTCCTTGCGGGGTGTGATGATGGTCCTGGGAGAGCTCCCGCATCACCGCCGATGACATTGCGCGACTGCAATTGTGAAAGAAGACCATCGAGTTTGCTCTCCAGGTCAGCGACCCGAGCCTTGGAGCTTGTCTTTTTCTTCATGCTGCACGTACGGAGTGAGTCGGACCGCACGCACTGCTTCTTCAGCCGGTGGCAGCGCTGACAGCCATCGCCGTCGGTACGGGCGACGCATTTGGCCTTTGCCTTGAAGCAGATGGCGCAGGCTAAGCCGAAGGGGCCCGAATGACTCGGGCCTCTCCTCTCCATGATTCTGTTTACTGACGTTGAAGATATGGCATAGTCTTGGTTGGTTGTGCTGGTGGAACGGAGTTGTCGGAGTCCGTTCCAGATGAACAGTCCGATTCGTTGGATGATCCGGGGGAAAGAAAGTCCGGCCATATCACTTATAAGCGCATTGTACCAGGACAGTATTTGGTATGACAGTGAGGCCGAACAAACAAACACTTATTTTGTTTTTTAACTATCGTGAGATTAAAATTCACATAATGGCTTCAGTCCAACAAGAGTCGCTATCTCAGGCAAATGGGGTGGAGAACGGCAGTGAGACACTCTATCCTGACCTCATGGGCCAGTTCCCCATCCTAGACGCTTACACTCACTTGGCATTCGGTTTTGAGCTTCCACTCGATGTCGATCGAGATGCAGTCATATCTACTCTTCGAACCAGTATCGATCGTCTAATCGAACAAATTCCGTGGTTAGGATGGCAGATCGGCCAGCAATCAGGCGTCCGCACAGTAATTCCTTGGCCGGAATCCGTGGCGAGAGATCTTCTGCGCGTCAAGTACTGCGATGAGACCATCCAACCCATGGCTGATCTTCTCACGGCTGGCGTCCCCATCGGGAAGCTGGATGGCAAAGAGCTCACCCCCTGGCCGGGACTTCCAATGCCCCACGGACTAGAAGGCCCAGTGCCTGTCATCACCCTACAGGCCAACTTCATCAAGGGCGGGCTTATCCTGAATCTCAGCTCTCACCATACAGTCATGGATGGTACAGCAAACTTTCAAGCCCTGAAGCTTCTCGCCACCTTGCTCAACGGTGATGAAATCCCGGCTTCAGATCTGGAGCAGGCAAACCGCGACCGAAGCCGTCTGATCGATCTGATTCCACGCAGTGAACCTCTCAAGGATCACTCTCATCTGCGGCGTCCACCTGGTTACCAGTTCGTCTTTCCTGCAAGCCCGCCGACATGGTGCTACTTCAAGATGCCCATGTCATCTCTGTCAAAGCTAGTCAAGACGGCCCAGGACCCGTCCAAGCCTGTGACGGAAGACGATATCCTACATGCCTTTTACTGGCAAAGACTGTGCGCTGTGCGTCTTGCTCGTGGGATGTCTACCGATACGGTATCCAAGATCTCACGAGCCATCGACGGACGCATGGCGCTTGGTATACCCTCGTCTTACATGGGTGCCCACGTCTACACAGCCATCACTCGCCTGCCATTGGGTCAGATCTCATCTCTCACAGTGGCCCAGACGGCGAACGTATTGCGCCGAGAGTTCTCTCAGGCCAACACAGCCTGGGCCGTTCGCAGTTTCGCTACCTTTATCGCTCGTGAGCAGGACCGCTCTGTGCTTATGTATAATGGCACGCATAACGGCAACACTGATGTTGGTGCCACGTCGAGCTTGAACACAAACCAGACTCTGCCCCCATCTTGGGGACCGCTGCTGGGTCGATGCCGCTTCTTCCGTCGCTCGACAGGGGCTCCTATTCCTGGTGCCTTTGTAGTCCAGTCGGCGGAGGGAAGTGCTATTCCTATTCTAGTTTGTTTGCCGCAGGATGATTTGGAGGGGCTAAAGAAGGACTCGCAGTGGAGGCAGTACACGAGATGTGTCGGTTGAGCGTAACATGGTAGAAATATGAAATAAATTGGGACGTTCCTTAATTAAAATTCTTCTTACTTTCTCATCACTGCAAAGTGCTTAAGTAGGTGTTTGTTGACAGGCTTTCGGGTGAATTCAAGTAGCTACAGCTTGTATTCCAACTAACACCCTACCTTATTCTCTATAGTTATTAAATGCAAGTATCTCTTAACTGTTCTTTACGTCTCTATATATAAACGCCCAAAGGGCATGTCTTCTTCAGAATTATCGCTGAGCCTTTCATACACATTAACTAGTATTATTGTCATCTCCGACATCAACTCAATGCCATTCCCCGCAACAAATTGCTGTCTATTCGTCTTTTCTTTCAATAACCACTTTTTAGAAGAGTTTTAATGAACAGACACTGCATACCAAACCATTTCTTGGAGCCGGCTTCTTCACTAGCTTTAGCTCCACGTATTATGCCTTGTCTAGGGTATGGAAGTTGGGAGTGGAGCTTCCTGGACGCAAAGTAAGCCGGAGTATCTATACGGCGTAGCCCCTATTATGTGTAGATCGTGCATCTTCCGCTAGATGACTGCAGAATCTTGCGGGAATTTGGTAAGCCCGGAGGAAATCTTAGGGGATTCTCAGCCTACTGTATCAGTATGTTCCATGATTGCCCGGACCTCGGAGTACGGCTCTGAACTTTCCTGTAATGCGGTCTTTGTATGCTTTGCGACTGCAAGGCTGACCCATCAGTGTAGAATATTTCGGCTTCCGTAGGGACTTATTCGTTTTTGAAATGCTTCAAGACCACTATCTATAGAGTACCTATTTGACTGTTCTACTCGCAAGTCTCAGAGAAAATTACTGACTACATGACTCTTTGACATTCAACATCCTTTCGAACCTACCTTTAATTCACTTGGAACACCTAAGTTCTCTATCAATTCATCAAAATGGGAAGCCTCAACAAGGAGTGGGCAAGCGAGCCCATTGCCATCATTGGCTTGAGCTGCAAGTTTGCAGGAGATGCTTCCAGTCCTGAAAACCTGTGGAAGATGCTCTCCGAAGGCCGAAATGCCTGGTCTGAGATCCCATCTGATCGCTTCAACTCTAAAGGAGTCTACCATCCTGACTCTGAGAAGCTTAGTACGGTAAGTTGTATATACCCTGAACCTTGGATAAGAAAAAGGAGCAAGAGATTGACAACTGAGCGTTTACCTAGACAAATGTGAAAGGAGCACACTTTATAGAAGAAGATGTAGGACTGTTTGACGCCGCCTTCTTCAACTACTCGGCGGAGACTGCATCCGTAAGTGTATTCGAATCCAGGTAGAAGGATAAGGGGAATGAATGAGCTGACCAAACTTGTCTTAGGCGATGGATCCTCAATATCGAATCCAACTCGAGTCTTCCTACGAGGCTCTGGAAAATGGTAAGCAGACCACCACTGAATGACATAGATACAGTCATTAACCATACCGACCATTGTAGCTGGTCTTTCCATGTCGCAAGTTGCAGGCTCCAACACATCCGTGTATGCCGGTATATTCACTCACGACTACCATGAAGGGCTGATCCGAGACGAGGACAAGCTTCCACGTTTCCTGCCAATTGGCACTCTGTCAGCCATGGCGTCAAACCGTATCTCACACTTCTTTGACCTCAGAGGAGCGAGCATGACGGTCGACACGGGCTGTTCGACATCTCTTGTCGCGCTGCACCAGGCAGTTCTTGGCCTGCGCGCCGGCGAGGCTGACATGTCGATCGTGAGTGGTTGCAACCTGATGCTCACGCCCGACCTGTTCAAAGTCTTCTCGTCACTGGGACTGCTTGGACCTGATGGTAAGTCGTACGCCTTTGACTCACGGGCCAATGGCTACGGCCGTGGTGAGGGTGTCGGCACCATTGTCATCAAACGGCTCCGAGACGCTCTAGCGGACGGTGACCCTATACGCGCTGTGATCCGTGAGACGGGTCTTAACCAGGACGGTAAGACTGAGACCATCACTTCGCCCTCGCAGCAGGCACAGGAAGCTCTTATCCGCGAGTGCTATCGTCGAGCTGGCCTTAACACCCAGGATACGCAGTACTTCGAGGCCCACGGGACAGGAACACCCACCGGTGACCCCATCGAAGCGCGTGCTATCGCATCTGTGTTTGGATCGGCAAACCGCACCGAGAGACTCCGTATCGGCTCAGTCAAGACAAATATCGGACACACTGAAGCTGCCTCTGGATTGGCTGGCTTGATCAAGGTGGTGCTGGCCATGGAGAAGGGCCATATCCCGCCCAGTGTCAACTTCGAGAAGCCCAACCCCAAGCTTAAGCTGGACGAATGGGGTCTCAAGGTGGCAACGGAGTTGGAGCCGTGGCCAACAACAGGCCAAGAGCCTCGTCGTGCGTCAGTCAACAGCTTTGGCTATGGCGGAACCAACAGCCATGTTATCCTCGAGGATTCGAGGACGTGGACCGTACCCACTCCTATCAAGATGGACCTTGGATTCCACGTTGGGGACAGGAGCGAGGTGTTGCTTTTTTACGGGCGCGATGAGCAAGCCTGTCAGCGAATGGTGTCCAATACTAAGGAGTACCTGAGGAGACGAAAGTTGGAAGACCCAGACATGGGAGTGAAGGGGGTTGTTACCCTGATGAAGAGCCTTTGCTTCACTCTGAGCAAACGCCGTTCGCGCTTCCCATGGGTATCAGCACATGCAGCCGCGTACTCGGACGACCTAGACCAGGTCATCAAGGCTCTGGATGCACCTCAGTTCAAACCTGTTCGCCTTCCCTGGAGTCCACCTCGTATCGGTATGGTGTTTACTGGACAGGGTGCGCAGTGGTATGCCATGGGCCGTGAGCTCATCAACGCATTTCCCCTGTTTCGAGCAACCCTTTTCGAGGCTGAGGTCTATCTACGCAGCTTTGGAGCCGACTGGTCTCTCATGGAAGAGCTGGGTCGTGATGCAGAGACCACGCGAGTCAACAGCACAGGACTTAGCATTCCCGTTTGCGTTGCTGTGCAGATTGCTCTTGTGCGACTGCTCAGGTTCTGGGGCATCTTCCCGACAGCTGTCACAAGCCACTCGTCGGGCGAGATAGCAGCAGCATATGCAGCAGGGGCTTTGACCCTTCGTCAGGCTATGGCGGCTGCTTACTACCGTGCTGCCATGGCGGCCGACAAGACGCTGATGAACTCATCCGGACCCAAGGGCGCTATGGTAGCTGTTGGGGTTGGGAGCGAGGCTGCCCAGGGCTACGTCGACCGTGTGACAAGCAGCACCGGTAAGGCCGTGGTAGCTTGTATCAACAGCCCCAGTAGCGTTACTGTTGCTGGTGATGAAGCTGCGGTCCGAGAGGTAGAGGATCTGGCCACAGCAGACGGTGTATTTGCTCGTCGTTTGAGAGTTGAAACGGGCTATCACTCACACCACATGAGCCCCATCGCCGAGCCCTACAAGCAAGCCCTTCGTGCTGCCCTGAAGAGTGATGGTGAGGCGAACGAGGCTGAGGACAAGTGGAGGAAACAGTTGGCTGCTCAAGAGGCTCCCGAGGGGGTGCACTGGGCAGAGCCATACAAGTCGGCCGTTCGTGATGCTCTTGCGGTCGAGGCTCAGACGCTGAGCATGCAAGGCAATGTTGCTTTCTCCTCCGCAGTCACTGGGGGCCGTATCACTCGGCTCGAGCAACTTGCTGATCCCGAGCATTGGGTAGCCAGTCTGGTCCAGCCCGTTCAGTTTGTCGACGCGTTTACCGACATGGTTCTGGGCGACATGGACGAGTCGGGGACCAGTGTTGATGTGATCCTCGAGTTAGGACCTCACACGGCGCTTGGCGGTCCCATCAAAGAAATCCTCTCTGAGCCTGAGTTTGAAGGACTCAACGTGGCGTACATGAGCTGCCTTGTGCGTAACGAGGACTCGCGCGACACCATGCGCTCGGCGGCACTTCAGCTTCTGCGAAAGGGCCTACAGATCAACCAAGCCAACATCAGCTTTCCATGGGGCCAATGGCCCTTTGATCCTCGCGTACTGACCGACTTGCCTTCCTATCCATGGAACCATACCATCAGGCACTGGTCTGAGGCGCGTCAGAACCAGGCGTACCGACATCGAGACCAGGAGTTCCATGAACTACTCGGTGCACTGGTACCGGGCGTGAATCTGGATGCCGCGTGCTGGAGGCAGCAGGTCCGGGTATCAGAGAACACCTGGCTCAGGGATCACGTCGTCCAGGGCAATATCCTGTACCCTGGTGCTGGCTTTGTGTGTCTGGCCATTGAGGGAATGAAGCAGTTGACAGATATCGACCTGGCCTCCAACAACAATGACAACACCGGCCAAGTGTCTGGTTACAAGCTGCGCGATGTCAAGATGCTCCAAGCCCTCGTGATCCCCGACAACGCCCAGGGTGTTGAAGTACAGACAATACTCCGATCTGTTGATGACGAGGCCATTGGTGTTCGTGGCTGGAAGCAGTTTGAGATTTCATCCGTCAATGCAGACAGCCAGTGGACGCAGCATGCCAAGGGTTTCGTCACTGTTGAGATGGATGTCACTCCTCCACCAGCAACGACGGAAAGCTTTCTCTCAAAGTCGGGTTTCATGCGCCGTGTCGACCCAGAAGACATGTTTGCCGCATTGCGAACAAAGGGTCTGAACCACGGACCCCTGTTCCAAAACACCAAGAACATTGTACAGGACGGCAAGGCCAAGGAAGCCCGCTGTGTAACAACCATCGAGATCGCCGATCTTGGGCGTAAACATGTACTACATCCCACGACATTGGACTCGGTCTTTATTTCTTCCTATGCAGCACTACCTGGTGCAGGTACTGCCAACGATGAGAGTCCCAAGGTGCCGCAATCTATCCAGAAGCTCTGGGTGTCGAACAGCATAGCCACGACTGCCGGCCATAACTTCACATGCAACACCAAGCTTCCTCATCGGGACGCACGGAGCTACGAGGCCGACATCTCTGTGGTCGACCAAGGTCAAACTGTGCTTCAGATGCAGGGCTTTACCGGCCAGTCTCTGGGCTACAGCGCGGTTGATGCTGAAGATACGCAGCCATGGACAAAGGAACTCTGTGCCCAGGTCGAATGGGCTCTTGATCTGGAACTTTCGCTCAGGTTGCCTGGCGCCATGCCTGCGGTAAAGAGAAAGCTCAGCCCACCCAAGGAGATGGAGTCCAAGGATAGGGATGTGCTCATGGCTTTGAGACGGGTGTGTGTCTACTTCTGCCATGATGCAGTACAGGCCTTGACAGATGAGGACGTCGCCAATCTTGCACCCCATCACGTCAAGTTCTATGAGTGGATGAAGGACACACTGGATCTTGCGAGCTCGCGTCGCCTTGGAGCCGACAGCGATACATGGACGAGTCATGGATCAGAGGAGCGTTCCCAGTACACGGCTCTAGCGGCTACAGAGAGTGTCGACGGCGAATTGATATGCCAACTGGGACCAGTGCTTGTCCCTATGTTGCGTGGCGAGCGAGCTCCGCTTGAGGTTATGATGGAAGGCCGACTGCTCTACAAGTACTACGCCAATGCCTTCAGAATGGAACCGGCCTTTACTCAGTTCACTTCGCTACTCCGCGCCGTTGCCCACAAAAACCCTCGTGCACGTGTCCTCGAGATCGGAGCTGGCACCGGGGCGGCTACTCGACATGCACTTACATCAACAACAGGTGACAAGGACAAGGAGGCTGGTCCGCCATGTGAGTCCTGGCACTTTACCGACATCTCTTCAGGCTTCTTCGAAGCAGCCAGGTCCGAATTTGCAGCCTGGGGTGACCTCATCGAGTTTGACCGGCTTGATATCGAACAGAGCCCCGAGCAGCAAGGGTTCAAGATGGCAAGCTATGATATTGTCGTTGCCTGTCAGGTCCTCCACGCAACCAAAAGCATGGCTCGAACTATGGACCACGTTCACAGGTTGATGAAGCCCGGCGCAACCCTGCTGCTCATGGAAACCACCCAGGATCAGGTCGATCTCCAGTTCATCTTTGGCTTGCTTCCAGGCTGGTGGTTGAGCGAGGAGCCAGAGCGCAAGTCCAGCCCCTCGCTATCTGTTCCTCTGTGGGATAAGGTTCTCAAGGGAGCTGGATTGAGCGGCATCGACATCGAGTTGCGCGACTGTGAGAGTGACGACATGTATTCCATTAGCAACATGTTGTCGACGGCACCCGCGCATCCCTACAAGCTTGCCTCTGACAGCATCGTTGTTGTTACCAGCAGCAAGACGCCGCCTCCTGCCGACTGGCTTCAGTCTCTGCGCCAGTCCATTGCAACCGTTTGTAACGGTGATCTCCCTGCCATCCAAGTCCTTGAGGAGGCCTCAGTCACGCCAGAGACCTACAGCACCAAGATTTGTGTTTTTGTGGCCGAGATGGACAAGCCCGTGCTTCAGACGCTGGATGCTGCTGGCCTGCAAGGCATCAAAGCCATGGCGACAGGCTGCAAGGGTCTTCTGTGGGTTACACGCGGCGCCGCCATCGAATGTGTCAATCCAGATCTGGCGCTGGCTACAGGATTCTTGCGTGTTTTGCGCAGTGAATACGTGGGCCGTCGTTTCCCAACTCTCGACCTGGATCCCAACACGCCGGTATGGTCAGAGCCTGGTATTGCGGCTATTGTGCATGTGCTCCAGGCTTGTCTGGGTACACCCGACGACGTCTATTCCATCACAGCCGAAGCGGCGCCAGTCGAGAGCGAGTTTGCGGTGCGCGACGGACTCATCCTGGTTCCACGTGTGTCTAAAGACATAATCCGCAACAAGATGCTCACACCCGAGGCACCAAACTGGGCTATGCCTGAAACCATCCCCGAGGCTCCTCTCTTCCAAGACGAGCGTCCTCTGCGCCTGGAGATTGGAATCCCGGGTCTTCTGGACACCTTGACATTTAACGATGACAAGGAGGTCGACGTCGACAATATCCAAGCGGACATGGTCGAGATTGAACCGCGGGCGTATGGTCTCAACTTCCGCGATGTCATGGTGGCCATGGGTCAGCTTCGGGAGCGCGTCATGGGCCTCGAGTGCTCAGGCGTGATTACACGAGTAGGCAGCGAGGCTGCAGCTCAGGGATTTTCTGCGGGTGACCGAGTTATGGCACTGTTACTTGGTCCCTTCAGCAGCCGTGCCCGTGTTAGCTGGCATGGCGTCGCACATATGCCTGATGGAATGAGCTTCGACGACGCTGCATCGCTACCCATGATCTTTAGCACCGCCTATGTTGCCCTTATCGACATGGCGCATCTCCAGCAAGGCCAGTCTGTCCTCATTCATGCTGCTGCTGGAGGCGTGGGTCAGGCAGCTATTATGCTAGCACAAGATTACCTAGGCGCCGATGTCTATGTTACTGTCGGATCCCAGGAGAAGCGCGACCTCCTCACGCGACAGTACGGGATTCCCCCAGAGCGCATCTTCAACAGCCGTGATGCATCATTCGCACCAGCAGTCCTGGCTGCTACGGGCGGACGTGGTGTTGACGTTGTGCTGAACTCGTTGGCTGGCCCGTTGCTTCAGGCTGGCTTTGACGTGCTTGCACCGTTTGGTCATTTTATCGAGATTGGCAAGCGAGATCTAGAGGGAAACAGTCTTCTCGAGATGGCCACCTTCTCACGAGTTGCATCCTTTACTTCTTTGGACATGATGACACTTCTACGTGAGCGCGGATCCCATGCCCATCGAGTTCTCGGCGAGGTCGCGCGACTTGCCGGAAACAAGGCCATTGGACCTATCCACCCCGTCACTGTCTTCCCGATGAACCAGGTCGCAAGGGCTTTCCGTCTTCTACAGACTGGCAAGCACACAGGCAAGATTGTGCTATCAGTCGACCGGGACGAGCAGGTCCGTGTGCTCCCTCAAGTCGCAACGCCCAAGCTACGCCCCGACGCTTCCTACTTGCTCGTGGGCGGTGTAGGAGGGCTCGGCCGATCAATTGCGCACTGGATGATAGACCATGGCGCCAGAAATCTCATCCTGCTATCGCGAAGTGCCGGAAAGCAGAACTCGGGAGCCTTTGTGTCCGAGCTGCGAAAGGCTGGCTGTCGTGTTATTGCCATCAGCTGTGACGTAGCCAACAATGAAGCCCTGACAGAGGCACTTGATAGGTGTGAGCGTGACGAGAACTTCCCACCGGTCAGGGGCGTTATCCATGGTGCCATGGTACTACAGGACTCTATTCTGGAGCAAATGTCATTGGATGACTGGCAGACAGCTGTCCGACCAAAGGTGGCCGGCAGCTGGAACTTGCATTCGCGCTTCTCTCAGCCGCAGTCACTTGACTTCTTCATTATGCTCTCTTCACTTTCGTGTATCCTCGGTTGGGCCAGCCAAACCAACTACGCCGCCGGCGGATCCTATCAAGACGCACTGGCCCATCGTCGCCAAGCCACGGGGCTGCCGG
This sequence comes from Fusarium verrucosum, assembly GCA_013623715.1. Taxonomy (NCBI): domain Eukaryota; kingdom Fungi; phylum Ascomycota; class Sordariomycetes; order Hypocreales; family Nectriaceae; genus Fusarium; species Fusarium verrucosum. The sequence goes on from JABFFJ010000092.1 coordinate 69,838, forward strand.
CCGTGTCCATTGACATCGGCATTGTAAAAGGCATTGGCTATGTCGCCGAGTCTCGTGCAGTGTCAGACCGCATGCGTCGTGCCGCCCAATCACTCATGTTGCCCGACGACGCCGTACTCGGAGCCATCGCAGCAGGTATCCTCGGCGCCTTTGAGCAGCCGCAGATTCTTCTTGGCCTGAACTCCGGCCCGGGCCCACAGTGGGATTCGGCATCCGAGTCTCAGATGGGCCGTGACGCCCGCTTTGTCCCTCTCAAGTACCGGAGACCCCCGAGCGCCCAGGGTCAGCAGCTTGACGGCGCTGATGAGGCCAAACCACTCTCAGCTCTCCTACAGGAGGCGGGATCGCCCGATCAGGCCACGCAGCTAGTTGGTGATGCCATTGCTACCAAGCTGGGCGACATCTTTATGATCCCTACGGATGAGATTGATCTGACGAAGCCACCGGCTCTGTATGGCGTCGACTCTCTCGTCGCCGTGGAGCTGCGCAATATGCTGATGCTTCAAGCTGCGTCAGATATCTCAATATTTAGTATCTTGCAGAGTGCGTCTTTAGCTGCTCTGGCAAGTGACGTTGTAGCTAAGAGTCCGCATATTGAACTGGTCGTGTAGGGTTGTTGTTGTTGAGGATCAATGGTGTATTACTAAGGGAAGTGGGTGGCTTAGGTATTCTTGTAACTTCTGGTGTTATGTCATTTCTTTGTCTTAGTCATTTTCTACCTAGGTATATTCATAAATCTCGAGGATTTAATGCCGACACTTGTTCTACTCTGTAATGAGACTAGCGGATTGATAAAAGAATGCAAAGTGGCTGACGTACATGTAAGGCTGATTCTGAAATGTCATTTCTTTCATTCAGGTCATAGGTAGTAGTAATGCTTTTTATCCAAGTACCTACAACCCCAGTAAAATCAAGACCGTCTAGGGTAAATTACTCTAGAGTGGCTCAAGTTCATCATCCTAAGTATTTCTTAAACACAACCCCCTAAGCAATCTGAATGTAATTATTTCTGTCAGAAAGTCAGATAAAATGTCTTACCCAGATAGGGTCTAGAACGATCTCTGTATCATCAATCGGATCATTAGTGCCCGTGCCTAAGACATGGAGTCAACTGACCAGGCATACATGTATGTGCAGTTGACAGGACGTTAAAGATAACCATCTCTATGGAATTAAGCATATGATAGAAAGTATTCTTCATTTCTAAATCTTCCTATACATCATGTGATATGCCAGTATTCAAGACGCGTCTCATTATAAGCGAGATCTAAGAAATAGAGGTATATTTTCTTTCCCTCGTCGACGGTACATCTGCCCGCTTACCGTTAACCCCTGTGCCTGATCCACAGGCTCTGGGTGGCAATGAGGGGTCGGTCTCGATCCCACCTGAGAGGTAGTATCTCCATCTGCAAGTTTCAAGCAGACTTGACTTGGGCTAACACTCACCACCGTTACATTCCGCCCCCACCATCAGAAGGAATGCTTCTGAATGAGGATGACGGAGTGAGGCTCGGCTCGTCTGACGGAAGCCGATCTTAGTTTCCACGCTTCCCTGCCAATCGTAGGAACGGAGTCCTGTCTCCCCGACGGCCACGAACTCGCGGGCCGCCGGAATGACGTATTATGTGCCCATTTTGAAAGCAACGTAGGTACAAGATGTCAAGTAGGGATACATTGCAACGTTTCTGTGGGTGGGAATATGTCATAAACCTAACTGATAGATGACTGACTGCTTGGGGCCGTTATTCCTACTTTCAAGTTAGACTTTCTTGGCATAAGAAATAAAACTTCACATATATCACAGAGGGAGAAAGGAAGCCGTAGTTCTAGTTTTATAATAGATATAGCATCATTCAGGTAGGTAGTAGTGTACCAGATGTCAACCAAGATGTGTTACCTACTCGCGTTGCAGTTAAGCTTTATGGCTGAAAGCTTGGTTTTTTCCCTCCCACCTTCCATTAATCAAAATAGTGAAACAAAAGCTGAAAGTCGAAGCAGATACTACATAGGTGGCTGCAGCGATCTGCGGTGCAACCGCTTCCTGGCGTGGGATCTGCACATAAGCTGCAGATTAATCTGACACTTATTCGTACCTCAGTCCTATAGGAACTACCATACCACGCCGGAGGTGCCGCTATCCGATGGTCCAATCAGAACAGCAAGTTAACCTGGCTCGATGGCACATCCTTGCTACAATCAGATATGTCCCTGCATATAATTGGCCAAGTTAAGAGATGTTTCATTTTGTCTACCCTGTCTGCTAGGGACGGCAACTACGGCCGCTAGGAAATGGGGGCTATGTAGAAGGATATAAGGCATTCGTATAAGTGGAATTGAGGCATAGAATGGGACCTGAAGTAGAAGCCAATAACAACGTGAAAACGTGGGATAATGTGCATATGATTGGCGTTACCCAGGTTGAGCGTCTCTGCAGCACTGTTCCTTTCAGCCATGTGCTTGCGCGATATCCTACAGATTTGTCCTATCTAAGCGGCCGCATATTCCTGAGTCCTGCAAAGTTCAGTTAGAAGGATGCGTCTCTTTGTCCTGCATAATAAACTTACGCAGTGTAATGTTCCACATAGTAAGCATCCTGCGACTACTGAGACTGTATACGGCTACACTGCAGTAAGAAGCCATCTACAAAAGGTCACACAAATGGAGATTCGAACTGGGTATGGTCACTTCAGGACTAGCGTTTATGCTTCTATTTACCCTTGAGATACATCTCTTGCGGCTAAAAGGAGGCATATCCACCGATTTCATAGCCAAAAGATAACACTTAACCGACGTAAGAGGTAGAGGCTTGTACCTGAAAAACGCCTCCCCCACCATGATTGTATGTAAGATATAGAATGCTGGCGCAAAAAGGAAGCTGGCCGTGCACGATACTGCACATACATATCATCGACAGCTGCCAATAGAGATGGTCAGCAACGGGTCTTATTAATTGCTCATCTGCCTGACTGTAATCCCTAATCAATTCAGTACTACATTCTTCAACATTAAACTCATCCCCCAAATCATGTCTAACGTGGAGGGGAGAGCATTCAGACAACAACCCGGCTTTGCCTGCGAAGAGTGTCGTAGACGCAAGGCTAGGTGCGACAGAGGACGGCCCAAATGCGGTTTCTGCACAGAGACAGGAATCGAATGCGTCATCGTTGACAAGAGACAGCAGAGGGGACCAAAGAAGGGTCTGCTTAATCGAATGAGGTTACAAATTGGTTCGTTACATCGTCTCGCTCGACCCGCTTCTCTGATATACATACCTATGCACACGACAGTATATCTCATGCTTTGGTGTTTAATCCTGGTTACTAACGACTACTTATATGCATAGCAACGCTTCAATCGCAGCTCGATCAACACGTCGAACCCAACCCCGCGGCACCGGGCGAAAACATGCCCGAGCCGGACTCCGATTGTTCAAGAACAGAACAAACGGATGTTATTACGATTCCCAGCGACTACAACGGCCTTCAGACAAGCTGTTTAGACGGAGGGAATTTTACCCTTAGCTGTGGAACATTGACGGCATCAACGTCATCCATAACGCCGACCATGGCGTCTACTCCTGTCGGTCTGGAGCTTGCGGACGTTGATATCTCCGGTTGGGCCGATTGCATGGACTGGCAGGATCTGGAAAGCGGCCCTTGGATGCTACCGGACGGCGGAACAGAAACGACACTGATCGATCACGTTGATTCAAGGTCCTCTATGCTTACGAGTCTCAAGTTAACGGACCTCATGCGAGCCGATTTGTACGACTATATCAACCCCTGGCTTACGACAGGCATGCTGACTATTGCTTGTGCAGAACTCAGCTGTATTTCGACCGTGTTCATCCCGTGTGTCCCATTATCCACCGCAGGCGCTATTTCTCCTGGGCAGGGCAAGAGAACCCTGTACCAGCCCGAGTATGCCTCCAGTCGGCCATGTGGACAATGGCGGCGGCCATGTCAGTTCACTGGTGTCATCTTGTTGATCAACTCTGTGCTGAGACGCACCAACTGTTGGAAATTCAGGGGCACCAGATACGAGCTTCGACCAAGGTTGAGATCCCGCTTGAGTATATACAAGCATGGCTACTGCTGGCGTACTCTGACCTATTGAGGGTAGGGGAACACCAGGCCATGTTATCAGCTGGTCGTGCCTTTCGTCTTGTGCAGATGGCTCGTTTGTATAATGTTGATGGCTCTGACGACTCGAGATCTCAAGTTTCTGTTATGGATGAGAGCTTTGCGGAAGCTGAGGAGAGGAGACGGACTTTTTGGCTGGCGTTTAGCCTTGATCACTTCCTATGTCTGCGAAGCGAGTGGCCCCTGACGCTGCAGGAGAACATGGTAAGTAAATTCGACTGAGAGCACCTGGCGAGTCACTTACTTAAATACTTCTAGATTCGCACGCGTCTCCCAGCGCCAGAGTCAAATTTCCAGAATAACCAGCAAATCCGTGTCAGCTTCCTCTCCGAAGCCGTAGTGCAAGACGGACCTAGCACCCTCTCACCTTTCGCCGAGTGCGTCGTGCTGGCAGCGCTTCACGGAAGATGCATGACACACCGACGCGCGTATATGACGAAAGCACTTGGGCACGAGTTTTGGACTCAACATGACTGGCTTGCGTCGACAATAGAGAAGCGTCTACAAATACTCGCCCCTCGTTCGGCAGTTGATAGCGATCCAATGCTTCTTTTTGCTCACACGCTGGCACAGAGCGCCGTCGTATTTCACAGCAACACGGTACAGAGACGGGCATCCTCCCGACAGACGCTGGAGCAGTCCCTTGTTGTGGGTGCCTACGAACGCCGTGCCTCGGTGGCGGCTCTCGAGATTGTGCGTCTGGTTAAGGAGGTGCCATCTCTCAGCTGCTTCAAGGCTCATCCCTTTCTACCAGATCTACTTACTTGTGCGGCTACCTTTCTGTCCACGCACTCAAACACGGTAGTGGGCGGGAACGATGGGGTTGAGCAATTACTTCGTGTGCTGAGGGACGTGCAGGCAATAAATAGCATCGCGAAGGAGCATTTCCAAACATTAAATAGAAGGCACAGCTCTGTGTCGGAAGATCTTATGAGGACAGCTTGAAACTAGAAAAGGCAACTTCTGATTTCATTGGCGTCATATAGAGTATGTACAATGTAGGACCTCGAATATATTGCTGGCCGAGATTCTTTCAAAGACGCTTATTATTTCATCCATGGTTCCCTGGGAGTTTATCTCTCCCCGTGACGCTCCGAGCTTCTTGATTAAATATTATGTGGCCTTACTTAGAATTTTGATATTATTCATGAAACCACTCTTGTCGTACAGTTTCAGCTACCTCCTGCAATTGGGCGCTATGTCATGGACCGAACGGAAAGAAAAGGAATCCGACTCTTGTACACCGACGTGCATTAGGGCTGACGATCGGAACAAATACTCTCCTTGTCACCCGAATCGGGACTCGCGTTCCGGATGGCGCAGGATTGTGCTGACATCTTATCGATGGCTGTGTCATGGATGAAACTGTGTTATACTCCTACCGTGGCGGACTACGGAGTTTCGGACATATTTCGAGAGGCGGACATGATTGGAAAAACTACACGGCGGAGGAATCTTGGTATGGAGTCATTTCATCATAATGTCGGACGAGAACAAACACGCCGGAACAAGGACTATTCACAGGATGGTATACGTACATGTCAGATCTGTTATTCTTTGATTGTTGGTCAGATCTGACGGAGTACAAATCGACTTGCAGCATTACGCAGCTTGTTGAAAAATACTATAATACCACGACTATAATTCACATAGACTAGATCTTCAAATCTAAAGATTTACCTTTACAAACAACTAAAATCATGTCTATCCCTGAGTCCTGTTCAGTTCTCGTAGTCGGGGGCGGCCCTGCCGGCTCATACGCTGCTGCTGCCCTTGCCAGAGAAGGCGTCGACGTTGTCCTGCTTGAGGCCGACAACTTTCCAAGGTACCACATCGGCGAGTCAATGCTCGCATCGATGCGTCACTTCTTACGCTTTATTGATCTCGAGAAGACCTTTGATAGCTATGGCTTCCGTAGAAAGGTGACTATTGATTATATGAGACAGAAATTTCAAAGTCTAACTGATCATGATAATAGAACGGTGCGGCGTTCAAGTTGAATAACAAGCGAGCAGGATGTAAGTATGCAAAGTCATACTTTGACTCTGAACGGCGCTAATGATAGTAGACACCGATTTCATCGCCGTTAACGGGCCCAACGGCTATTCTTGGAATGTCATCCGGTCTGAATCGGACAAGTTGATGTTCGACCATGCGGAGAATAGCGGCGCCCATGCCTTTCAAGGCGTAAAGGTTGAGTCCGTTCAATTTGTCCCTGAACCAGACTTTCCCGAAGAAGAGGGAACAGTCAACCCAGGCCGAGCCGTCTCAGCGTCGTGGTCACGCAAGGAAGACGGCGCCACAGGTTCCATCAACTTTGACTACATCGTTGATGCCAGCGGTCGCAACGGCATCATCTCTACCAAGTATCTCAAGAATCGAAAGTTCAACCAGGCCCTCAAGAACGTGGCCAACTGGGGCTACTGGAAGGGGGCAAAGACCTATGCTCCTGGTACCGTGCAAGAAGGGGCTCCTCTCTTTGAGGCACTGTCTGATCACAGTGGCTGGTGCTGGGCGATTCCGCTCCACGACGGCACCATGTCCGTTGGTATCGTCATGCGCCAGGACTTGTCTGTGGAGCGCAAGAGAGCCCTAGGCTCGCCCTCTATGGTTGACTTTTATAAGGACTGTTTGACCATGGCCCCAGAGATCCACGAGAGGTTGTCCGATGCTGAGCTTGTATCCCCTTCCATCAAGGCCGCCTCGGACTGGTCATACAGTGCGTCTTCATACGCGGGCCCCAACTTCCGCGTTGTAGGTGACGCAGGTTGTTTCATCGACCCATATTTCAGTTCTGGGGTGCATCTCGCCTTGGCTGGTGCTCTCTCTGCTGCCATGACCATTCAAGCATCCCGGAATGGCGATTGCAGCGAGTTTGATGCGGCCAAATGGCACTCTGCCAAGATTTCAGAAAGCTACTCACGCTTTCTCCTGGTGGTCATGACGGCCCTGCGGCAGATCCGCAAGGGTGACGAACCTGTCCTCAGCGACTTTGATGAGGATGGGTTTGACAGGGCCTTTAGTTTCTTCAAGCCAAGTGAGTTTACTCCCTCATTAGTCCATTCCAAACACAACTAACACCCTGGAAATAGTTATCCAAGGCCATGCCGATGCCGATGTGAGTGGCAAGCTGACTCAAGATCTGGTCTCCAAGTCTGTCGAGTTCTGCTTCCACGCCTTTGAGGATATCTCACCCGAGGCACGTCAGGCAGTCCTTGACAAGCTCGACCGCGTCAAGGCAGATGCCGACACGGAAACCCCAGAAGACCTCGAAAAGCTCACCGACAACGAGCTGGCTATCCTGCGGACCATCCGCGCCCGCCAAATGCTGCGTGCCGAGGACTCTATGAACATAGAGAGTTTCTCAAACGATGTCATTCTCGGCTTTGTCCCTCGATTGGTCCACGGAAAGCTTGGCCTGAGCAAGGTGCAGGGTCATGGAGCCGCGGCTGCTGCTGCTCCGATGAGCTCGGAGAGTCTGTTTGATGCTGGACTGGGTGACCATTCAAACCTAGGCGAGGAATTGAAGGGAAAACTGGAGGGACTTGTCAAAGTCTGAGAGATTGAGAGAGTGTATACATTGGGCCTGTCACTCGTTTCCAGTAGTATTCGCGCCTTGCGACGAAGAGCATTCATTTTGTTTTTAGTAGGTATTCAACATCAATCTAGAGGTCGACCAAGGCAACAAAAGACTCTACTTGTCATGGCAATTCTTTCATAATATACCTTGGCGAAATTCGGCATTATTTCAATCCGTGCTCCTGAATATTCCGTGTCGTTAATTAGGCAAAAAGACAGACCACACCTAGTTGGTCTAATTGATCTTTCTTCTTTTTCCTTCTGGGGTTTTGGGATAGATCATCCATCACTATTAGTTTCTTTCTTTTCCTTTTTCTTATTTTTAATATGGATTGCTTGTGAACAAGGTCCTTCGGCTAGACTCTCAGCCTCAGCTAGAGTGAGGGTTAATGGATATTAAACTACACCGAAATAACCCAATTCTTAAACATACACAGACGCTCCGAGAACATACACAGACAGCTAAGCCTAATCGGGTAAAGCGGCCCCGCCCACAGCCAATTAAAATTCATCACTTCAGTAGCGCTGCATTAGCGCCGCGCTAATCGCCATAATAGGCAAGGTCAGCTTCGGATTGCACTCTAATTGGCTCTTTACTTCCGAGCTGCATTAACAGAGGAAATATTCCAAAGGAACCCAAAGGCTAGCCATAACCCTATCCCTAGCCCTAATCCTAACCTGCGGCGTAAGCGCCTAAAAGAAACCCTAACCTAGCCCTAACCTATTTTTTTTATAATTTAATAGCTTTAAATAGAGGTTATTTTTATAAATTTACTTAAGAGCTGTGTTAAGCATTTAAGGTGGGGCGATAAGAGCTGATAAGAGAGAACCTTACTTAATTAGGGAAGGTCGGCAAGCTAGTGCAGTAGGCTATGTTATGATTGGTCAAATAAGTCAGTGGCTTCCCGATTAGGCTTAGCTGTCTGTGTATGTTCTCGGAGCGTCTGTGTATGTTTAAGAATTGAAATAACCAAGGCTAACAGTATAGAGTTTATGGCTTGTTTCATGACGGATATAAGGCAAAATGGGAAAACGGCAATTTAATTGCAAGATAAGCTTTCAGCCACAAAGCTTGGCCAAAAGTCTACACGAATTCTATGCCAAGTTAGGTAGAGGGGCCCGTCGTTTAACAAGGCAGGGCACAGGGTAAGTACATGTCAGATAGTTATTCGAATTTTCCCAGCAAAAGCATGGTAAAAAGTCCCAATCAATCCAATTATTTATATGTTTTGCAGCCATGTCTCTTGTAAAGAGTAACGCTTCTTTAATCGCATGCCGCCTAATCCGGGGTATTCATCCATCCTTGGGTTTCTAACTATATATCCAATATCCAATACAATAAAATACACTATTAAATAGCTTCTCTAGTCGCAACTCTGTTATCTATGCTTGCATTCTCATATGAAATGCTAACTTCCTGCACTCGCATGATATCTCCTTTGCCACCACCCTGTAGAAGAATTGTCTCATCGCTGTCGTTCTTGATCGTAGGATGAGCTGCTTCAACGTTTGCCGAGTGGGAGTTGCTGGGCCTGATACCGTCATTTTTACGACTACCCGGAAAAGAGCTTAGGTTGTACGAGCCCGTTCCTCTATAGTTGGAGTCATATTGCTGTCGGTAACCGGCTGAGCTCGATTCCTTGCCACGCATCTTGTTGAAAAGGGGTCGAAGGGCCGGGAGCGTGAGGCAGACTATGGTTGTGGTTACTTCGCTCGAGGTCCAGATGACGGAGTCGGATGTTGCATCTATTTGTAAGAGTTAGAAAAGTAAATGATGAGATGTTAGAAGGATGATTTACAAAGATAGTCGGCAGAATTACTGAGTGCATTCAGACCGGAAGTTCTAACGACTCCGCAAACACCAGCACTAGTTTGGTTAGTCCGAAAGTCATCGTGACATGTGAAAGAAGGACTCACAAGATTCCAAGGCTAAGTGACAGGCATATGGTAATGCGCTCCTTGCGTTTCATGTTCAGCCCACGGAGCGCGAGCCATGGGAAACCAGCTAGGACAAAATCCAAAACAGCGGCGTATGCTAATCATCAGTTAGCCAACTTGACTTGGATAGATCAAGTAAGAAATTACTCACCGCAGTCGATAAAAGCCACCACGGTCAAACTCATCCAACAGACTTTCTGTTTCGCTAACAAGGGATTCCATATCGACTCAACGGGTGTGCACTGGGCGAAAATGCCGATAGCAAGGAAAACGCTGAGGATCATCATGGTGGTAATGCAGAACCAGAGAAACCATCGATGCCAAGGGGCTGTGACGATACGAAGCAGGAAGACGGCTACAGCCACTTTGCCCATTCCTATAGCCACCGCAACGACAGATTGAGCACAGAGTAGCCATAGCATCGCATCCGCAAATTGAGGTATTTCGAGATCTCCAAAATGTTGACCCATGCCGAAGTGGGCGGAAACTGTAGTCAACATGGCGAAAACGGTCATAAGAACCTGAATTAGATGTTAGTGATGAGTTAGTTAAGCTAAAGCACATCGTCTACTAACCACCGTAGTTACGATACAAACATCGTCCCAACCGATCGATCCTCGAATGAATTTGCGAGTATAAAGTCGGAGGCCGACGAGGAGGTAGGAGATGACATTCTCAGCCCAGAGAACGCCGACGACCATGCCGCCTTTGCCTCCGATTCCTGCTGCCGGGGCCATCGGATCGAGTGCAGCAGCGGCGAATCCGGTGATGTGGTAAGTTTCGATTAGAAGCACACAGTCGTGTGATACTGGCCTTGTTGAAATGCGACCAGAAGTATGTTAAAGTGATAGAAGAAGAGTTGTTCGGCCGCGTGCAATAGATATTGCATATATCAATCTGCCCCGGAAATTAGACTGCAAAGCATCAAGGTTACGACCCAAGGTTTCAAACATATAAACCTAGAAGGAGTATCATTAACGGATCCGGTTCGTCGTCTAAGCGAACAATGAAAGGCTCGGCAGTTCATGCCCTGCTGATCATATTCGGCGAACAGGAGACGCCGGGTTAACCTGGTCATTGCCACCATTACGATGCACGTGTCGTGTCGATCACTGCAAGGGACGCTCCGCGAAATCAAGGACATACATATGACCGTGGCGAGAGTCACTCGAATGAAACAATTAGATCAGCGCCAGTAGGGGAACAAACTCGACAATCTAAGTTTGTTTACGGACTACTCCGTATATAGTGGATTGCGTTTGAATGGATATCCAAATCACCTCATACGCGGTGGGCCGTGGCGATCACATAGGTAGATTAATTCTCTCATGAACTATGTAACACTCTTGCACTCTAAAGCATCCGCTAGAAGAAATACAAATTGTCGACAAGTGACCGCGCTGAAACCAGTCTTCGGAGCCGCAGTTGAGAGTTTAGTGCCGGTGCTAAGGCTGCAGAAACATGCAGGGATATAGGCCCCTGTCAACCGATACATATAAGTCAATGATCGGCAGTATAAGTCTCTACTATTCGACGAAACTCCAGAATCTAGTAAGGGGATAGATAGTAGGTTCTTATGCGAACATAGAACTAGCTGGGTATAACGTAGCTTTCTGTCTTCTTGCTCAGGTCATTTTCGGAAGGAAACTTGGCATGGATGCATGAATCGTGTGGGTTTGTTAATTCTCGTAACTAGAAATTGACTGCAAAACCATCCATCCAATTCCTGTCCGTACTCACACACCAAGTTAGAATTCTATCATAATTATACATCATGGCTAACAATCAGCGGGTTCATCAAGGCAAACTTGCCATCGTTACTGGCTCTGCTCGTGGTACGTACCTATTATAATGTTCTAACTAGTACTGATAGTGCTAATACTAAACCATATATCAGGTATCGGAGCATACATCGCTCGCAGTCTTGCTGAGCGAGGAGCAAACATTCTCCTCAACTATGCCACCGAAGGTTCAGACTGCAAAGCTGCAGCACTCAGCAAGGAGATCGAGGAAAAATACTGCGTCAAGGCTGTGCCATGCAGAGCCGACATCAGCAAAATAGACGATTGCCATCGAATTATTTCGGTGTGCAAAGAACACTTCGGCGGTGAATGCCTCAAGGTCAACATTCTCATCCACAACGCCGCTGTCCTCTATCTTGGACCCGTTGAGGCAGTCAAGCAGGATGACTTTGATCACATTTATCGCGTCAATGTGCTTGGCCCAGCCTTGCTTACAGGTGTCTGCAAGCCTTACCTACCGACAGACCGGTCGGGCCGCATTGTCATGATGTCAAGTGTCAATCCCAAGCTTGGCACGCCAGGTACCACGCTCTACACAGGTACAAAGGCGGCAATGGAAGCAATGGCCAGGGTCTGGTGTCGGGAGCTGTCCGAGAACTGCACCGTCAACACTATCAACCCCGGTCCTGTCATGACCGACATGTACATGACGGCTCCCGATGAGATCAAGGAGGCCCTTGGACTTTGGAATCCTCTCATCCCTCTTGCTCCTGTCCGGGAGACAGACAGTCCCGAGGTACAGGAGCTTGGAAAGAAGTTTGGTGGCCGAGCTGCGTACCCGGAGGAGATTGCCAATATGGTGGCTATGGTTTGTAGTCCTGAATCTGGTTGGATGACTGGCAATCTTGTGAGTGCAAACGGTGGACAATCATTTAGTTACTAGGTAGCTACGACGGGTCGGCTTTGTAGATCAGTCTCGAATAAAGTATGTTCCCATTGAGCGAGTCAGTTGATGGTTCTATGCCACTCATTCGTCAACTCAGTTGGATAGTTTACATGAGAATGGTTCGATAATCCTTCGACATAGTACAGTCTCCACAGGGATCTACCATGCTAATTTCGGGTAGAACGAAACCGGACATTTTTGTGCGCGCCGGGAAGCGAGCGTTGAGAAATGGGGCCAAGAACGAAACTTGGCAGGACTAGGCTTAGGGTCCGTAAGTGATCGACACAACGGTGCTTGTTCTAAGTGGCCGTTGTAGTCGTATTAAGTCTGTCAAAATCAGCTCATCGCCGCACTGCGGTTACAGCGGTACCAAAGTTTAAATCAAACGAGGCATACACTGCGTACTGTCATCATTTTCCGAAACCTAAAGGTTCTTTGCTCACCAGAGTGAAGCCCTACGTATATCTCGTCTAGGAAATCCCTGTCAAATCGTGATGATCCAGGGTCCTTTCGTGCAGTCCCTACTATCACTAGATCAGAGCAATTACACGTAACGTTGCGCTTGTGTTCTGACAGGTGAGCCATTTTATATATGCACGCTAACTAACTTATACTCTAGCAACACTAGTAATCCTTATTTGGCTGTAAAGCCGCCATCGATCGGCAAGTGAATACCTGTCACGTACGATGCAGCAGGTGAGCACAACCACAGAGACCCTTGGGCTACCTCGTGCGGCATTCCGAAGCGTCGAAGGTAGGAGACCTGAGGTGCGAACTCGTCGTGGGTCGTGCCCATAATTTCCAATGCCTTTTCTGACATGGCAGTCTGCATGATGTTAGTCAATCTGTAACAAAATTACATGGTTCATCGGAAATACTTACGAAAATAGCTCCTGGAGCAATTGTGTTTACACGGATTCCGTGTGGTCCACCCTCCATACTAGCATGAGTGGTTAAACCGAGAAGAGCGTGTTTGGCGAGTGTGTACGCCGGCATGTTAGGCTGAGGCTTCCAAGCGTTGATGCTGGCAATATTAACAATCGCTCCACCTCCACCTTGGGCGATGAACTGTTTCATTTCATGCTTGACACATAGGGCGGTGCCTGTGAGGTTGATACTCATAAGCTTATTCCAGTAATCCTCGTCAAAGTCCGTCAATGGGGTCTGATCAGGTGTAAGAGCCGCATTGTTCACAGCACAGTCCAAACGACCAAACTTGTCAACGGCAAACTTGATGAGGGTGGCAACATCCTCTGAAGATGAGATATCGGTCTTTTTGAAGTAGATTTCTCCCAGCTTGGAGAGCTCCTGGGCTGCCTCTTCACCCTTGTCTGCTTGCACGTCGGCGATGACAACTTTGGCGCCGGCTTTGAGGAAAGTTTCAGCCGTAGCCTTACCCATGCCTTGTGCGCCACCAGTGACAATTGCTACCTTGTCCTTCAGGACAGGGAAGATTTCACTCTCAGGCACGTGGGGAGGCATGATGTTGGGTGTAAGAGAAAACAAATGGTGGGTTATGTTGCTGTGTGTGATAACTGATTGATCTGAAATGCAAAGAAAGGTGATGGGAGCGATCATGCAGGAGAAATAAATATAATTACATAGTACATGGAATCCACAAAGAGCGGTAAACCCAATTGATGCATTGTTTAATTAGATCCCGAGTCAGGCAACTTTATGGGAGGCTACTTGGGCGACTCAGAAATTCGCCATCCCCTGTCGTCCACGTTCGGCTGTTGTGGGACAAATTACGGGGTTCAAGACCAACAGGATAGAGATCTACATGTTTCAGAATTCCGACGTCGAATGCCGTTGCTGGGAGCCCACATGGCGTATTCATTAGCTTCTTTCTAACGGAACCGAAGTCGCATCGTTGTTGGTTGACGGACTGCTCAGGCGAGGAATTACAGGGTCTCGGGATGCAGTGTTTGATTACCCGGACTGATACGCTTGTCGGAAAGTGTACGATAAACGAAAGACGTGATATGTATGGTTTATAATTAAGTTTTTCCCTCTGGCTTCTGGTACCTGCAGCAAGCAAAGACCATAGCTTCTCCTATCTTTGTTGACATCTAGCACAGACCAGATCTTGCAAAGATGTCTGGAAACCCCGAAAAGGACCGGGTCAACGAGACTACCTTGAGCGAACCAGCTCCTGATTCTTTGACCAGTGATGATGCTGTTGGAGTTGATACGCACTCTGTCAGCTGGATCACATACCAGGTCATCTTCACGGCTGCACTAGGCGGTTTCCTCTATGGCTTCAGTGCAAATGCCATTGCCGGAACACTCGCTCAGACATCCTTCATCGCCAAGTTCCTCACTACGGCTGATGCTGCTCAACGCACAGATGGACTCCTTGGAGGGTAAGCTTTCCTGGCCCGTAACTCTCTCAGAAAATACTGATCAAATCGCCGTTCCAGATTCCTTGCTGGTGCCATGATCGGCTCTGTTGGTCAAGCCCCCATCGCGAAGCACTACGGTCGTCGTTTCTGCAACGCCGCAGCCGCCATCATAGTCATCATCTCGGGTGCTCTCCAAGCTGGCTCGGTCAACATTGCCATGCTGCTGGTCTTCAGGGTGATGTGCGGTATCGGTGCCGGTATGGTGTTTGCCAATTCACCAGTATACATGTCCGAGGTGGCGCCTCCTCATGCTCGTGGTGCCCTAGTAGGTATGCAGGGAGTTGGTGTTGTCTCTGCGTATATTATTTGCGCTGTGTTCAACTTGGCTTTCAGCTTTGTGCATACCCCTATCCAGTGGCGTCTTATTTTCATCGTGTTGACAGGAATTGCTGTCATCCATCTTGGATCCCTATCTTTCCTCCCCGAGTCTCCAAGATGGCTCATGGAACAGGGTCGTGATGAGGAGGCCAAGGAGATCTTGGTTCGCCTTCATAAGACCAAGACTGACCCTAAAGGCCTGCTAGCTCAAGCAGAGGCTGTTCAGATCAAGGCTCAGGTTGAGACTGAGAGACAACTGCCTTCTGGTTTCTGGTATATCTTCACAACCAAGCATCTCTTGAAGAGAGCGTACTGCTCTATTCTTCTCTGGGTCATGGCTCAGGGTACTGGTATTACTGCCATTGCCAACCTTATCCCCGTTCTTATGGGCGGTCTAGGCTTTGGTGTCACCCTGCAGCTAGCTCTTGGAGTCGCATGGACTGTTGTGTTGGTCGTTGGATGTGGTTTCAACATCCTACTTCTCGATAGAATCGGCCGAGTGAAGCTTCTAGGTAAGCCTAAAAGTACCGTTGCATTTTGAGAAGATTAACTGACATATCTCAAGTCATCGGCGGATTCGGCTCAGCTGCTATTCTCAGCGTTATGGCCGCTCTTCAGAAATTCTATCTGGGCACCGATTTTACCCCAGGCCTGAACGCGGCAGTCGCAATGTACTTCCTTTTTGGAGTATTTTTTACGACCACAATCGAGTGTACTGCATATGCCTACGGATCTGAAATCTGGCCTACCCGTAAGTTTGCCTGACTGCGATCGAAATAGCCATGTTAACATGTCTTCCCAGATCTACGTAGTGAAGGCTCGACTCTAGCTTTTGCATCCTTCTTCGGTAACGCCATTGCTTACAGTGCTCCTGTTACTGTGGGTTTGAAGAATATCGGTTGGAAATTCTATATGATCTTTGTTGTCATTACTGTGGTTAGCACGATTGCTATCTGGTTTACATTCCCAGAGGTTAGTTGTATGCCCCGAAGAAAAGCTATAGAAATACTAATGAAGCTCTAGACGCAAGGCCTTCCTCTTGAGGAGATCAATCTTCTTTTTGGAGAGAAAGTTGAAGTTGACCTCAAGTCCGCCGTGGTGGCAGAGGCGGAGCAGAACAAGACTACTAAACCTGTAGCCGAGAGCGCTGCTGCTTAAAGTAGCTGGGAGGGACTGAGTATAATCTTTAGATATAAGAAGCTGTGTTCTTTATCGAAATTCAGGGCTCTGAAGCCCTTTTTGCCAAACAAATTCAAGTAGCAAGCTGCATCACGTATATCGGTTTACTACAAAAGGGTGGCTTTTGGCCATGCAGCCTTCAGATCATTTCTGCTATTGATTTGTAATTGTGTGCGTGTTATCTGGTGTCTTGAAAGACATTGGGAATGTCAATTCTGTCATCTATGTGTGACAAGTCGCACAACAGCGACTGATCAAGACGGCCAGAGCAAAGTAACGCAGGGTCCCTTCTAGATGTGGTATTTGTAGTTGAGCATTGTGGCTGAAAGCTTGATCGTCTCACACCCTACATGAGATGCTCGAGAGTGGCCGCCGGCCTATCCTTTCACATACTAACATGATCAAGTTCACGCGTATTGGGATTTGGTAGTTTTCTATCTCGGAACGAACATAGCAATCATATCATCCCTGCCCTGACACAGAGGAGGCGACCAACTCATGAGACTGTGGCGCACACATCTCCGGCATCATTTGTTGAAATGTTGGAGGTGTAGGGAATCAAATGTGATTTGGCATGTGAATGAATGGTGAGTGGCTACGCTATCCCCAAGTTTGTTTCGTTGTGTTTGTTGTATAACGGGCGATCAACCCCGCAATTCATCTGCTCAGTTGACGATAAGCTAACCACAGCCTGCTAATAATGAGCTACACTACCAGCTCAGACATGTGTTGGATGTACAACTAGTAGACGTAGAGGTGTTTGACCTCGTGACATGCTCTAGCAATTTGTTAAGTCAACCGACTCTTGACAGTTTGCTATTGTCCATCCAACCCCACTTGTAGAAAAGGCTTGGTGTTATCTCCCAACTGCCTATCAAATAGGGCTCTCCCCAAAGAATGAGGCCACGGACTGAGGTAGACATGTTGTCCTCACCACCATCACCTGGAGCAAGGGGAGGCAGATATGGTGTCGAGAATATTTCCGAATTGACCAAATTACCAATCACGTTATAAATTCGGTATGGCTGAAGCTGAATACTTGGCTGATCAAGTTCTCCCTCATGATCAGGCAAGGAAGGTAGTTTATCCACGGGAAGTGATTCACTTTCATTTGAACTTGTGTTGGTGCAGCGAACGAGAATATTGCGATTCCTTGGATAATAGTGTTGCACGTCGAAAAGTAGAGGGCTGTATGACCAGGCTTTCCACTACAGGGCCGGGTGTGGAATATAGTATCGTCAAACTATCGACCAGGGTCTTGTTCTGGAGGAGGCCTCGAAACACGTCGTACTTGACTAGATGAATTAAATGATCGACTGGCAGAGGGGATCATGTTTCTATACAATATTGACGTCCATTTAATACAGCGACGGTGCTATGTTTTGCTTGTGACGGTTTATGACATGTCATAATTAGACTCGGGACAGACGTGCATTCGGCTTCCGAACGCCGTGAAGTAGTGTCTGTACCAAGCTGTTCATGATCATCCAATCACCAGCAGTTCACTTGATAGTGACATTCAATATTTTGTTTCCTTGGCTTGTTTGTCACTCTGTTACGCGACCCTAAATAGCTTCGTAAGCGTCACGTCTCACGGTCGAATGGTTGCGTGAACCGGTCTCAAGGTTGGTGATACGAACTGGAGGTCCTCCTGTAAAGTCGATTCTGAAACCTCCTTCGGAGTTGTGTATTATCCGTTGCTATATCAGACTGGGTGGTATTGACTGGCTTGGCGTTAGCCACTTCGGATTTCGGGGATAGTGGTGGCATGATGAGATGAGAGATTGAGGAGGCAAGATTGATAGACCACGCATGAAACATGTCGATCAATTTGTAATTTGTATGAGCTGAGGCGCTCTCACGGAACACAGACTAGGCTAAATGAAGTTACAATGTCAGACTCGAGTATGTTGAGTGTGAACTGTGTGATACAAAACTAGCCTTGGATTGGTGAAGAGCTCAGATATCCCTGATTGGAGATGTCTGTTATCAAGGCATCCATTTTCGTATAAAGAACCCAAACGATGTCCTAATTTGCTCTCATCAATGGGTCCTATGTCTATACGCTGTCCATTTGTGTAGTGATTGTACCAATCACCATGGCTTCTATCATTGGCTTTGTCCGTCGTAATCGGCAAACCTTTACTCCTCCAGAGCCAGCCAAAAATGAAAAGGCCTTGAAGTTCGGCATTCTTGGTGCGGCCAAGATTGCGTAGGTAGTTCTCCTGATTGTTAGATAAGATTGTGCTAAGATCTCCAAGTCCAGATGCCCTGATTAATCCAGCCAAATCTCACCCGGATGTCATTATCCAGGCTGTAGCAGCTCGCGACAAAGAGAGAGCCAAGGAGTATGCCACAAAGCACAATATTCCCCAAGTCATAGACAGCTATGAAGGTATCGATGCATCCTTCTTTCACTACTGAGTCCAAGTTATGCAAAATTAGTAAGTGGCTGACTTTACGTGTCTAGCTCTCCTTGATGACCCATCTATCGATGCAGTCTACGTCCCACTTCCGGTTGGTCTACATTACGAGTGGGCTCTGAAGGCACTGGCGAAAGGAAAACATGTACTTGTGGAAAGGCCAGCCACGTCCAACGCTACAGAAGCAGAGATGCTCTTTCGATCGCCCTTGCTACAACAACCCAACGCCCCGATCCTCCTCGAATCAATGCACTTCCGCTTCCAGCCGACTTGGCAGTATTTCCTTAGCCTGGTTGATCGGAGGAATATCCAGGCCGCCACCGCTATCGCCGAGTTACCTTCATACATGATCCCCAAGGGAGGAATTCGGTTCGACTATAACTTAGGCGGCGGCAATATTCTCGATCTTGGCACATGCCCACTGTATGCCCTACGTCAAGTCATGGGTGCCGAGCCTGAGGAATGCACCGAGTGCGAAACGAAGACACCGCCGCCTCCTTATGAACTCTGTGACGAATCTGCCAAGGCAAGCTTTCGATTTCCTGGGGAACGTATTGGGAACGCTGTGATGAACATGCGTGCTTCAGTGACCACCTTTCCTACATTTAACGTATCTGTGTGGCACAGAGAAGTCAGGCAAAAAGATCCAAGCCTTCCCAAGGGCCAGACAAAGTGGTGGCATCGAAAGCTACTCCTCACCAATTTTCTGATGTGTTCGTTCTGGCATCGTATTGACATTATAGATGAATACATCATCCGCGGGGAGGCAGGCAAAAGGGTACCTAAGAGATGGAGTACAAAGGAGTCCAAGAAGATATACACTTTTAAGGATGCCGGTGTTGACCAGCCAGGTGAGCCATTCTGGACATCCTATCGACATCAGCTGGAGCAGTTCGTCAATCGCGTTCGTGGAAATGAGGGTTCTGGTCTCTGGGTTGACTCTGAGGATAGTCTTGCTCAGGCGAGGATGATTGATATGGCGTATGAGAAATCTGATCTTCCTTTACGACCTACAAGCGAATTTAGGGTTGAGCACGAAAGGTGACGTCATTTCAGCTTTATTTTCTCATGTTGCAAAGTGTCATTCTTTAACTTTGGTGGCTAACTTTGATTCGAAATGGTATATAAAATTAGAAACAGGTGAGAAAGTCGCTACAACTGCCGCAAAAATGACTCGAATATTTGTCTTGAAAAAATTGTCTCTGTCTCAACTTTAGTAAATAGAATGGTAGCTAAGACCTCAGATTGTAACGTCACAAGGTAGCATTCAAGGATAAATCCGGGGGGGGCGGGTGATCCCGACCCCTGGTCCCTGAGTCTCTGAGTCTGATGCCGAGGTCCCGAGACAAACGTGGCGTCATTAATTGAAACGTGGTATTCATTCCAGCCAGAAATAGTCATAACAGTTGAGAGTCATGCACGCATTAGGAAAGGTCCTTTCAATAACCTACGGCCAGTGGAATGGTCGGTGAAGGTTATCAGCAATACGAAGGCAGAATAAACGTTTGTCTCTTTAGCTTGCGGCGCGTTGGTTGTCTGCAAGGGGTCTAGAGCCTTGGCCAAAAATAGCTGCCCCTTCTGAATGGTCGTCTATCGGGAATACGAGATCTTGCTAACTACATGTGGATGAATCAGCTAATCCCTCCATACGAGGTTCGGTTCTATACCCACGTGAATGCTTAGCTTGGGGATTTAGCGTGCTGGTCTACGGTGTTGTTCGGCCACTACGGCACGGTGGCTTGAATCGACCCTTCGAGATTCTTGTCGTTCACCTGTCATGTCATGAGCTGAAGCATACGATTTATATGATACATGGCCTATGTAAAAGGTATATAAAGGATGTTGAGAACCCAGCTCTAAGTGTTGTTCATCAGCTTCAACTCAATCACATTTCACTCGCTTCAATCACACTCGCTATCAACAATCACTTCTCTCTCAATAGTAAGCACCATCTACTCAGTCAACCATCCATATCACTAACACTTCCAAGAACCTCTCAACCACCACCAACACCACCACCATGCAGTTCTCCATCGCCTTCCTCGCTGCCGTCCTCTCGGCCACCAGCGTCACTGCTGCTCCTTCACCCGCCGTCAACATGATGGCCGCCACCCCCCAGTGGACCATCGAGGGCATGCAGCGCAGCTGCGCCAAGGATGACTCCTCTTGCACCTGGAAGTTCAAGGTCAACACCCACAAGGGCGCTGCCACATCCTGCAACTTTGTTGTCAAGGGCAGCAAGGCTTCCCAGCGCAACGGTGGCCCCGTCAAGTGTGGCGACTACACCGTCACCAGCGGCTGGAGTGGTCAATTCGGCCCTGGAAATGGCTTCACCACTTTCTCTGTTGTCTCCTCTAAGCGACAGATCGTCTGGCCTGCTTATACCGACAAGCAGGTTTCTAGCGGAAAGGTTGTTAAGCCTGATCAGTCTTATACCCCTGCCAACCTTCCCAAGTAAGCTGGTGCGGGAATGAGCATCCTCGAGACTAGTACATGAAGTAACGGTTCATATTTGGTGGCGTATTTTACGATGGTTTGGGCAGGTTGGGTGTCTCTCGGTTGTGTATCAGATAATACATAATATGCAAAGCATTATAAATGAGCCTAAATTTGTTTTTATACATGGAAATGACCAGAAAACCCTTGTCAAACATACCTTTCATAAATAAGCAGTCCTTCTTAATATGCATCACCTCGATCTATCTTTCCTAATGATCTGTTCATTTAAGATTTCTTTATTGATCCCAGATCGTTAATCTCCATTTTAATCTTATCAATCTCAGATTGATCAAGATGATGCTTCGATAGTACTATAAACTTTATTGAGATACCTGGCAAGGTTTGAGAGGTTAATGTGCGCAAATAACGAAGCTCCGTGAAAGGTCAACTCCACATACTTATGTTAAACCTTCAGGAAACTTGCCACATGCCTCCATAAATCTCTCATACAAGACCCTGATGCTGACAGCAAGCTGTCAATCATAGAGGTAGGCAAAGCCTGCCCCTATCCTCTCGGTCTTCCTCTTCTTCTTCGTAGGTCTCTTCTTCTTATAGAGGAAGATTTCTTCGATCTTTATGGAGGGAATTTCATGACTACCCTCCGGGGGAGCCTGTAGCCGGCTTGCCTCCGGCGGCTCTTTAAGGACCCTGCCGGGGGCCTCCTTAAATAGAGGGCTACCTAATCCCTTGCCTATAGCTCCGGACTGTATATATATATGTGTGTGTGTGTGTGTATATATATGTGTGTATATATATATGTGTGTGTGTATATATATATGTGGTGTTAATAGCTTTAATTTCTTGAGGTGTAGCCTCTTTATTTTAGTGGGTTATAGGGGCCTTTTACTGAAGCTTATTTTGCTTTATTTAATGGCGCGTTAAATTAAAGATTCGAACCAATAGCGCATTAATACTAAAAGGAGGCTGGCCTCACTATCGAGAGGCAAAGCCGGAAGGTTCACCTTCTCACTACATTCAAATTGTAACCACTTCTCATGCGGCTTTGTTCAATTAAGCTTCAGATGTCAGTGCAATAGTATTCACGGAAATATACTTAGTTTCTGCCTGTATTAAAAGAACCTTTGGTTGGCAGCCCAAGTTGTAAAGTGGCGTTTTCCTCGAGCTGTGTGATGCAGAACTTTATGATAAGGTCTTTTCAACTCATGAGTGAATAAACAAACATTCATGTCTCTACTGGTACGTGTATTTTAAGGTTGAATGTCGTGTCTAAACTCTTTAAATTCACTCATTAGCTACTATAAATAATGGTCGTATCCCCATGAAGAGTCCCTCAATGAATTGTCTTCTGAGATCATTCTTCACATCAGATCACTCTTCTCATCAGATCATTGCCATTCTCATTCAACCATGGATTCCGTTCCCACAACTACCGCTCAGCATTACGCTGCACCAGTACTACTGCCAATCGAGGTACAAGATTGTATCATCGAGATGCTAATCGAGATGGAAAACCAACAACCAAGTCCTCCCCGGTGCTTCAATTCTCCCGTTAGGACTCCTCTACCTGCCCTCGCTACTGTCTCCAAGTCGTGGCAGTTCACCATCGAGAAGACACTATTTAAACACCTGACACTAAAGAGGCCCCAGGATGTCGAGAGATTCGAATCCTATGCTCGAACTCATCGCACCAGGCACATCAAACACATTCGTTTGGAGATTGCTTACAACAAAGTCGATGGCACATGGCCCTTTGATCAAGTACGCTTCACGCAAAGCGTACAACGCCTTTGGAAGACTCTTGCCACATGGAAAGACTGTCGTGTAGCAATCGAACTCGGTATCATTCCTCATTTCGAAAACGAGATCAAGACTAGGATGTGCGATGATTTTAGGGTTTGGAGGAGAGATGTCTTCTATAAATGGAACAAGCGCACCGCCCCTGTCACCTACAATGACATCTTGAACAGCTTTGACCTCGGCCTTTCAGCAGGTATGGGTCCTATGGGGCATGATTCATGGAATGAGCAAAAGGTGCTACTCTTGGGAAACAAACCTCTTAGCTTTGACCCCAAAACTGCACTGGCGCAACAAGGTGCACATGGATCCTTTCTGCCTCAAGTCGAAGCTATCTCTCAACTTGTCATTCGCCGAAGATACTTTCCAAACATCTGCCCACACTCGCTTTCTCAGATCATCAAGTCTGCGCCGTCTATCGAATCCATCCATCTCGAACGATGGTGTTTTGCGCAGAAGGATGACCATAATCAACCTGGTGACCCCAGAGCCCCTGAAGATCCCGATAAGGACTGGGATATAACTTTCGAAAAGTCATTCGCATTGCCGGCTTCAGTCAAGCGATTCTGCTATTTTGAAGAGTTTTCCACCGACTTTCACCAGCAGCCCGGAACAATGACGCTCCCACGATCGAATACCACAGTCCTGAGTTCCTTGGTCAACGCCGCTTCCTATATCGAACATGTCGCCGTCTCTTTTGCATTCAAAGCTGATAGTTTCTTCTCACTTCCCAACCTTCCGGAATTTGAAGCACTGAAGACTATTGCTCTCACCTCAGACACCATCACGTTCAACCCGGATCCACATGCATCTACTTGGAGTCTCTCGATGGATAATCTACTCCAAAGTGCAGCCACAGCCGCCAAGAAGATGCCCAGGCTGGAGACGCTTGAGATATGGCACTACAATTCCGGACACGCTGCCATTTTCCGATACGAAAAGGTTGACCGTTTCAACAGCAGGATTACATGGCAGGCGACTAGAAGGCTTATCCGTTACAAGCCGTCTGCGAAGGAATGGGGGGATGTCTTGCCTGATGGATATGGCAGGGAGCCTGATCTGCTTATCGGCTCACCAATGCATAAGATTACAGGTCTTGGGTCTTTATATCCCTACCTGAAGCTGAGGAAGCAGATCCTTCATGGCGTAACATGGACTCAAGTTTGAGATTGATGTATGGCATGGAGGCCGAGAGGCCCGGGCGAATTATTTAGGAAAGGGAAAAGCGAAAGGGTAACGATCAAGTTGTTTCTGTGTATTTCAATTCTATCAAAAGGGAGCATCCTAGGTATGATCCCCAGAATCCTTTTGTTATAGATGGAGTTTTGGAATTTCAAAGTTAGGCTGGATTTATTATTCACCTCAACGCATGGATTGGAAGAGTAGCCTTATCCAAGAACCCATAGATAGACTAGGGTGAAATACAAAAAGATTGATAAAAATAATAAAGCTGGTCAAATGAGTTATACTTTAGAGTCTTACATACTATCTTCAAATTGGTGATCGATAAAATTTGAAAATTAGAGAATCACACAGAACCCGCAACTTAATACTATAAGCTCCGCTTCCCCTTCATCTGGAGCCCGCTTGAACTGAATCCTCACTTTATCCCAAATCCTCACCCACGACGCAATGATAACAAGCTTACACTGCTCATCCAACTCACTCGCCATCTGAATATTCGTGAACTCAAAGCGTGGGGGCTTATCAGACCCCATGTTCAAAGCACCCATTGCAAGCACTTCCGCAGGCCTTGAAGTCATGTACAGTTTCCATCCAGCACCATCGCCAACATTCCTCCATTCAAAATCTATTCGTTGTGGTATTTTGACGCTGAATTTGTACGTAGCGTTTCTGTCGCCGTGTAGCCGGTAGTACATGGTAATGTTTGAAGGAGGCGTCGTGTTGGTAAATTCCAGTTCTGCGCTGTGTCTGGAGTATTTGACGGTTGCCAGCGGGGGTGCGTTTTCATCTTTGCGAAAATGGAGATTTACCCTGGCTTGAAAATCGCTAACCTCATATTCGTCTTCGGTGTTTTTATATGAGCAGGTGAGTGAGAGGGGCGTGCTACCGGTATTTCCGCGCAAGTTGAATTTGGTTTCTGAATCAGCCACCTTGTGAATGGTGAATGATGTTGGCAAGATCAACATGCCATGACTAGTGTTTGGGTCTTGGAGAGTAGCGATACTCTCCAAAGGAACTTCTTCTTGGCCCATATTGAATAGTTCTGCGAGAGGACAATTGTATGGGTGAGGCTGAATATCGGGAACTGGGAATTCCTTAGCTGGGGACATGTGTTTATATAATTGACAACATCCGATAATTATGCACTTGCGGCAATAATAACAAAGGATCAATAGAAAACTTTTGCGCCACTGGGTAATAGCTTGGTGTCGTGGTGGCCACGTGCCTCAATCCCTCCATTTAGTAGGCCGCAAACGCCAAGGATCATGAGCTAGGCTTTGAGCTTCAAAACCCGGACCGACTATGACGCCTATTGAGGCTAGTGGATTCGCCTACCCGTTATCACCAAAGTTTATCACGAATAAGCATACTTTAAAGCTTAAAGATTTTTGCAGGACAAATGAATGTTGTATCTTTGGGTTGTCAGTATTCGGTGCATTATTTAGTTGCGATTTTACCATTCACAGGTAGACAAGACTTCATCAGAACACTTCCCACGGAACAGGCCACCCAGATACTCATGAGAACCCCAGCAACGGGCAGCGGATATTATACTTGTTTAGCAATTCTGAAATTGCTTTCTAACTGTTGATAAAACCGAGTTTCTCAGACAGGCTAGCCCTTTGACTCACTAATAACATCGATGTTTGCCTATCCTTCCTCAGGCTTTTTGACGTCCTACCCTGCAGCCCCCAAGAGAGGAAGGGTCCGAAATGGGACGTGTATCCTAAGCGAGTATACTTCCCCCTCAACCAGCAAAGAGGATTGATCTTGCTGGTTGGTGTACCGTGGCATGGGAATAAGGTCCTCAGCCCGCACCCAGCCACTATGAAGTTTCTGAATAATCGGCCATTCATCTCCATTCAAGGTTCGGTTCAGCGGCCCTGCAACGATAATGGATCTGTGGAACACGACAGGGGAGGGTGCACTAGCCCAGGATTCCCCATAAACCCTGGGAACAATAGCGCTAGGAGCCACATGAAGAGTTTCAAGTTGTCCTTGGCGAAAGACCTTTATCTACACGAAAGACATTGAGAACAGTAAAAAGGGGTACGTTTGTTCCATCGTGGATTCTTAGTGAGATAACTCAGCCGTGATGTTATGTCTAGTGGTTCGAATTACGGGAAAACAAATGCGTATGCCACAGACCATCGATATTCCCCACTGATGGGCTCCGGCAGTAAAGTAGGACAGGGCTTTGATACCAGAAACATTTTTTATCGAGAGAAAACTTTGGTTGTTTCTAGTTGTCAGCGAAGTTCCGTTGCACCAAACAATGGGCTATCCAATGAAGCCCAGTACTGGAGATAAAAGTTTGTTTTAGCGTCTAATTTTAGATGATATCAAGGTTTACTGTTTTATAGTGTTTCATCGGCAATGCGGCGGCCACTGGAGTTTTCATTTCATACCCATGTAAAACCTAAAAATATCACCTAGACCCTCCACCAACGCCGATCAACCCTTCAACGCGATCCCATGAAACATTTTCTAAACACCATAAAAGGAAAGTTGTCGCGTGCCAGGACAGACTTGAGTAGCTTTTGGTGTCCACACTGCATTTTTATAGTTATTTTTGGATATTATGTTTGTCTCAAGCTACGAAGCGGCTGAAACATCTTCGATAAGGCTAACGATGCTAATCAACCATTGCGAACTAAACGAGCTATTCGAGTCCCATTGAGGTTACAGAAAGGTTTTATGGCTTTTGAAATGTGTCTGGATGGAGATTATCTTTGAGTATATATGTAGGCGGCTTCCGTCGAGAACTTATCGAATCCACAGCCAACAACAATTCTAGGCTTCTCAGTCCTTCAAGCATATTCTCTCATCATGCATCTGTCAATTCTGCTTGCCGGTTTGGCTGTCATTTCCCCATTTGCTCTGGCTCAAGAGCTCAAGTCAGACGCCGTACCCTCCACTTGCAAGACAATCTGCCAGCCCATTGTCGATCTCACCAAGGCATGCGATATTCACGCCAAGGAAACCGCCAAGGGCCACAAGAGAGGAACGGACTTTTCTGATCACGACCAGGCCGAGGATGATGAGTCTGTCGAGGGACTCTGCATCTGTAGGAATAAGAGCTTCGATGTCGCTGCCGTCATGGCGCTGTGCGCAAGCTGCTTGGGCCAAAACAGTAAAGACACAAAGGGTAAGACCACGAAACACGCAAATTGATGAAGCAGTGAGAATGTATAGCTGATACCGGCTGGAACAGATATCGATGAAGTCATGTCACGATGCTCCTTCAGAAGGGCCTCTTATTCACCCTCGGCTACGACTATAGTCTCAGGCATTGACGTCCAGG
This sequence comes from Fusarium verrucosum, assembly GCA_013623715.1. Classification (NCBI taxonomy): domain Eukaryota; kingdom Fungi; phylum Ascomycota; class Sordariomycetes; order Hypocreales; family Nectriaceae; genus Fusarium; species Fusarium verrucosum. The sequence goes on from JABFFJ010000092.1 coordinate 97,253, forward strand.
CAATTAAGCCGGCCACAACAGTCCTCCTGGCACCCTCTCCCACGTCTACGTCGTCAGCCACCGAGTCGGCTGATAGCAATGCTGGGAAAATGGGTGTTTCCATTGCGGCGGTTACGTGGGCGAATTTGATGTGTCTGTTGTTTCTTTAAGCGGATAGAACCCTCAAGACCGTTTTGTACACGGTGTCTGGTAGGGTACTGTTAGTTATAGAAACGTTTGTTACGTCCAAGCGTCAAAAACCCAGTTTTGCCACGTCTTAAAGACCTAGCTTAATTGATTCTCATTCGTATCATCTGTTGAGGTAGCTTAATCATAAAAGGAGTTTTAAAATAATAGGTGAGGATAACTCCCTTGCAATTCCAATTTGATCGCTGATATGAGCCACTGCAAGCAATCTAGTTCATGACCCATTGATATATCATCCACCAGGACCGAAAAGAAAAGATAAGTAATCAAATAATGATAGTAGATAGAAAAGAGCGGATATAACTATACGTGAAAATGATGACCTCGATCGAAATATGAAACGTAAGGTGAAATAGTCATACTCAGAAGCTCATTCATCGGCAAAGCCAACATACTGGAGATGAGGCCTTGGGTGTGCATTGGAGGCACCTTCAGTTGACAGCAATTCAAATGACTTGGAGATTTCGGTAATGGCATCGTCCTCCGAATCCTTCTTGATGATAGCCTTCATCAATTCCTGGAACCGATTCAGCTCTTCTACTCTAGAAGACTCCAAATCATACGTGATGACTCCCAAATTAAGCTCTTCATCTGTATGAATGTATAAGCAGAGAGTTATCAAACTATCGGCCTACTTACCGGTAAATAAAGCGCGGAACGCATTCACAATCATTCGTTTTCCAGATCTTCCACTTCGTAGCGCCAGTAGCATAACAGCAAAGGGGACTATAAATCTGGTTTCCACGGCCCCATGCGCCATCACAATCGCAGTTCGGATTTGTTGTTGATCGGCAGTTTGGCTTTCCAACATGCCTTTTCGGATCTCACAAACTGATTTTGGCCAGCGACTCCAATCATTCGGGGGTGACTGCAAAGCAGGGCATATTATCGTAAATAGTCCGGCATCATGAAGCTGTTTCATCGAAATTTGGCTGCACTTGTTTTGAATGTCGAGATAACCTTGGCTGAGATATTCTCCAAAGTAATAGTCCCCCGAACGCCATCGCTTTAATAATGATATGTCCCCCGAACGCAATCGCTTTAATGATGATAGGTCACGATTGTACTGAAAATATTCCAAAGCATCTAAATCGCGAAGGAATGTTCTTTTGTGAAAGTCGCGCGTATCAATCATGATCAGAAAGATATCGGATAACGGTGGCTTTTCATACTTCGTATGTCGGTACAGTCCATATTGGAGGAGGAATAAGAGAGAAGAGGACCAAGACATCAAATTACAAGGTTGTTGGCGCTGGCATTCCCAGCTAAGATGTGCTTTTAATCTCGCTGCAGCATCGCTATGCCGGAGCTGTAGAAGATCCATGCCATTCGTTCCCGAAGAGCTCTGAACCCAAGCTGGTGAAGCGACGTGGTTGATGTCAGTTGAGCCAGCAGATTGTGGTACATGAAGTCTAAAAAGGTACGATGGCGTGGAATCAAACAAAAACTCGTTTTCACAGCCAGCTTTGGGTATGAAAGGCTGGGACATGTCGACGGAGACACCAGCCAGCAATGTGGCTTGTCTAAAGCGGTTTTGAGGGTTTGAACTTAGAGGTTTACCACGAAGGCATCAAGAACGAGATAAAGTAATAATCACAACCAAAACTTCGAGATTGCGTGGTGCGATGGCTTATATGCACCCCGCCTCTTGAAATCAGGCTCCAAGGCCCGACATAACCAACTGTTGTAATACACCAATGAGCAGTTGACTTTGAACTTGGTAAGATTATACAAGACTGTGTACTTTTATTTGTCTCTTTGACGTTCCACAGGTTACGACCTGCTTCGTACAAGTACTTGGAAGTATGCCTAACTATCCGATATCAAGACTCCGAATCAAATAGCAACCAGTTAGCCTTGGACGGAAAAGCTGTTATCACATCACAGAGCATTACTGCTGGGACCCGTTGGTCAGGTGACCGACATGTCATATAGCCCCGCCTGGGGTCACATCTTAATCCTTGTACACACATTCAGCAATTACTCTCAAAATATGACTTGTCATGAGAGTGTCCAATGAAATGCAAGTGCAATTTTGACGGATGCAGTAGCCTGCACGTGAGGCTGTGGAACGACTCGCCCAATCTGTTCCCAGATCCCCCCTCTTTAATCTGCGTCAACAGAACCTCGGCCTGGGGCTCGACCTTTCAACCATGAAGGTCTCCAAACCCATGGACTCGCAGCTTGCGTTGACCAACAGGCCTTGTGCTGGTCAGTCTGATTCAGCTGCAGCTGTCAAGGAACTAGAGAGTACCATTGCCGGGTTTCAGGCCATCTTGACCGATGAAGATCGAAAGAAGCTACAGCAGCTGAAGTCCGCTTCCCATGACTCCCAAGACATCATCACATTCACAGCAGAGCTAGATCGGTTAGACAAAAACCGAAGAGGGAAGAGCGTCGCTTCAAGGCTGGCCTCCTTTCTCCAGACCATTGAGCAGTTTACGCCTATAGTCGATACTTATATCCAATCGAATCCCGATATTGCTGCACTCATTTGGGGCTCTATTAGGGTTACGTTTATGGTATGAAGACACGATTAGTCCTGGGCGCTGTGAATCATACTAAGACTGGTAGTTCCTCGCCAATTTCACGTCTTACTTTCAATCCTTCGTGGAGCTCCTGCACGGGTTCGGTTCATTATGCGCGAATTTCGCCGAATATCAAGTTGTATTTAAAGAGTCTCGTCGTCTCAAAAACTCGGTCTCCCAATTTCATACCGCCGTTATCACCTGCTGTCGGCAGATTGTCATAGTGGCTCGCCGACCTCGTAAGTCACCTTTGAATTATTTACTAGGAAGGTCAGATATTCTGACCTCTTGTAGTAAAGAATCAGATTCTCAATGCCCTCACGCAATCCTTCCAGTCTGAGCTTCGTAGTTATGTGGAAGATATCAGAACAAAGGCAGAGAAGGTTCAAGGAGACATCCAACTGACAAAGGCTCAGTATGACCGCGAGGAACAGCAGTTGCAGACAGTGGAGCGACAAAAGTCTAAGGATCACCGGAAACATTTGTCGTTATGGACCTCCAAGTTGAGTGCCGAGATGAAAGCGCTGCAAGCCGAGCGAGATCGGAAAGCCAAAGGTATGGTACCGAGTAGACTTGGCAGTTTTAGACTAAGAGTGCATATAGAGCAAAGGCGGCATCGTCTTCTAAAGGACCTTTCATCATATAATTTCACATGGGCCTTTAACAGTACACGGAATAAACGCCACTTAAGTACGGCTGAGTGGTTGTTTGAAACGGTCGAGTTCCAGGAATGGAATAAAGATGATATGACCCCCGTTCTTCATCTCACTGGCAAAAGTGAGTCGACTGCTCCACGATAACAGTCTCTTGATAAACATGCAGCTAACATGACTACAAGTTGGCTCTGGGAAGACAGTCCTAACGTAAGTAGTTGTGATATTGCCAGTCTGATAGTGATTATTGACGACTAGTCACTTGTAGGTCCTCAATCGTGGAGAGACTCTCTCGGACTAGACCGCCCCAGCAGTTTGTCTCGTTTTTCTTTCTTCGTTTTGACGATCCACTCAGTCTTGACGCGGATACAATCATACGGTCATGTGTTCAGCAATTGTTATCAGCAATCTCTATGGATAGCATCAGTCCAGATATGGTTGCTGATGTTGATGATTGTCTTTCGAAAACGAAGATCAACCTGTTCTCTCATGAAGTGCTCATTGGGCTTTATGTGGCAGCATCGAAGATAATCAAAGACTGGTGCATAGTTATCGATGGACTGGATGAGTGCACAACTGATCAACAATCACGTCTGTTGAAATTCTTTCAAGGAGTTCTTACAAGTCCACGCGAAGGCCGCCGTATCAGGATTCTCTTTTCATCACGCGAAACGTGCACCAACAGCATCGACCACTTGTTTCCTGGCTCCCCCAGGCTCCTCACGGGTCTCCAAGAGACCAGTGCTGACATTGGAGCATATGTTCACGACACCATGATAGAAAAGCTATCCACAGGCGAATTAGTTGTAAGCGACCCTGATCTGATCGACGAAATTCGCAGCACCATTGAGTCAAAGGAGCAAGGAATGTAAGTCAACCTTTTATCAACCAGACGTCGGTCCAATCAGCTAATCCTAAAATCAACTAGGTTTTTATGGGCGTTCCTTGTCATTGAAGATATCTGTTCTGGAAAGACCGACAAGGAGATTCGCCAGAAACTTTCCGACATTCCAACGGATCTTCCTACAACATTCAACCGTGCTCTAAGCAGGATTGTTCAAAGGCGGAACCAAGATATGGCCAGAAAGGCCTTTTCCTTGACCAAAGGCGCATTGCAGGCCTTGACTCTGCCACAACTCCGCGAAGCTCTCTCCATTGAGATTGGACAACGCACGCTTCGCCAGGAAGATCTCATCAGTGGTATCGAGAGGCTATCCACATGGTGTGAGAACCTTATTTATGTTGATGTAACAGACAACACGGTCCGTTTCAGTCATCATTCTATCCAGGAATTCCTTCTCGCACCCGACTCGGGCGAATTCCAATGCCTTCACATAGTTGCCGAGGAGTGCGATAAGTTCGTCGGGGAAGTCTGCATCACTTACATCAACCTCGAAAACTATCAATCGACACGCGCAGAGACAAGAGATGACTCTGTAAGACCTGTTGCGCTAAAGCTCAACCCAAGCAGAATAGTTGAGCAGACGACGCAAACTTCCTTCAAGGGAAGTATTGGCATACACGCGAGTCGCCTAGCTCGGCATGTTCTCAGATCACCCAACGCAACCAAGAACACGGCAAATAACGAGTTCGCCCTTACTGCTCCAACCTCTGTTTTTAGTAGTGGACAGGTCAATGTCGATCGACCATTTCTTGACTATGCTTTTGAGAACTGGTTCAAATATACCGCACATCTCGAAGCAAAGGACAACAAAGATATCTGGAGACTACTCGGTCAAACTATTCGAAAGTCATCTCAACAATCGCATGGTGAGCCTTGGAACCATGAAATCTGGAAAGCCGAAACGCTGCGCCGTTCCCCCCATAGTACTGACTTTGAGTCACGTTGGTCAAATTGCTATCATAGAATCATTGCGACTTTTGATGATTCTAAATCAGACACATCAGCGGCTGTTAGTCTATGCTCTGCCTTCATCTACGCCGAGCTCAATGGCTTGTGGGGTCTATCTTGTCGCATCCTTCAATTATTATATGAGGACTACCGAACCCCAGACACTATGCTAAGAGCTATCAATATTTTGGCAGCGAACAAGAATCACGAAGCTTGTCGACATCAGTGTTTCAACCTGGGGGGATCACATTCGCAATCGGATCATTCCATCTTCGTGGCAGAGATTAGAAGAGCAATCGCCACTGGGATCCCATATTTTCCTGCCTGGGCGGGACACATACCGCGGGCTTCTTGCAAATGCGCGAAAGAGAATCCCCACAAGTTAGCACCGGACATCTGCATGTTGCTAAAGACTGAATATCGGCGAGAACATACGCCCGAGGTTCGGGCTTTGGCTATACTGGCTGAAGACCTTCAACATGATCGACGTATAAACGATATCTGCGATGTGGGTAACATTTGTGGAGTTGAGACCAACACTTTGATCAACTTCGTCAGTGGTATGGGCATTTCGCCACTCGATATATTGATATACGCGTTGGTAAGGGTGCCTAACATTGTGCACCGGAACCTTTCACAGCGTATCTCGAAATCTACGGATTGTTACGTCAACGGAACAAGAACGCCGTCCTTTGTTGGCGACGTCAAGCGAATAGACAACACTTTACCTCCCCTCGATTATACCATTTGTTTCATGGGTTTTCTAGAGGCTGTGATTAACCGTGAGCTGGCATTGGATGAACCAGAGCTGCGTGCATTTTGCGAATCGGGCAAACTCATTCCGCTCCATGAATCCACTATCTCAACTATATTTCAAAACCTCGTTGTCCCAGCCGTCTGGCCAACCTTCATGCCGCCTTATATCGTCAGGGCCTTCTTCGGAAATTCCCTCATGGCTCATCATGAGACAGCTCACGAGAATAGTTTCAGAAGAGCGATATGGTGGAGAAACTTGGAGGTTGGGGCTGCTTTAATTGGAATCCAACCAGCGAAAGGGGATTCGAAATGGCATACTAGTCGTTGGGGAAACATCAGAGTGGTTTTGCGTTGCGATAGCTGCTGGCGTTGCACGCGGAACGCTGCAAGTCGATTTACTTCGAGCAATATGGATCTGCTTAGGTTTGAGCTATGTAATAACCATAGGGATTTTCTTAAGAAGGACCCTGATTTCTCAAATTTATAATTTCAAAGCTTAATAAACTTTTTATACCTAATGACTACTACTACTACTAGGTATTACCTAGAACGGCCCTAAGAAAAAGTTATAACTGATTTAAAATATAATATAAGTTTGGTATTGAATTAAAAAAAAGGTCTCGGAGGGAGTCGAACC